>JALIZH010010519.1:0-38338 GCA_030522465.1 Rhipicephalus appendiculatus | reverse complement strand
TCGGGTTCACGAAGCATTTCGACCACTAAATGACTTCGCTTATGTTGTTTTACCATCAATTCGAAGTTAAACTAAAAGTAGGAGCGCGTACACCCTCGATGTGGCCTATCGGCACCGCATGCACACTCAGTATACCCTTTTGTATGACGAATTGGGCAGAGGCGGCGTGCCTCAACCCACGGAATAAGATCCGGTGTTGAAAAAACCCGGCGCAAAAAAAAAGAAAAAAAGAAAAACAAGAGAAACGAAAGAAAAAACGCGACTCTCCTCAAGCGGCTGCTCTGAAAGGGACGAAGCGAAAAAAAAAATGCCCTTGACCTTCGAACGGCGGCGATAAGAGAGGAACCATCGCACGCATGCGCGCGCGGAGGGGGAAAAAAGAAAGCAAAAAGAAAGAAACGCGAGAAGAGCGTCGCGACAAACGCGAGAAGTCCCGAAATGACAGCGGATACTACCGCAGGCTGGCCCCCAGCGGCGTGCGTGAGTGACAGCGAAGCGAAGCCGTCATGGGGTAACGTCGGTTTTGTGAAGGACGCCTTTCAACTACCCTGCTATGCATCGATCATGTATGCACATTTCATTCCGGCAGCCGTGCTGTGTTATCGTCGCTGGACGTGAAAATGCGTGGTTTGACGACAGTGCAACATGCACTGCGTGTGCGATGGTGTGGCAATGGCCCGGTGACTCAAGCGAGCAGCAGCTGATGGGCGCGCCGCGTTCGCGGCACATTCACGAACACAAATGGTACGTAATACTTGTGTTTCCTCTGTTTGCGCGCCCTTGTCGCTTGGGCAGCAGTAGGTGCGGTTCTGCACATTGCGTCGCGTTAAAAGTGCAATGAAAAGCGAAAAAAGAAAGGCCATTAAGCCCACATAACAAAGATATGTGATACGCGTTTCGAATTGGCTGACCGCTTGGCATGGCCAGCCAATTCAAGCGAGTGCGCCTTAAAACTGCATGTTTGTACGACATAATTTCCTTGCTTGCGATAAAGTATGAATGAAGCAGTGCTTCCAGGAGTATACACTCAAGCAACAACAAAAAAGACAGCTGTTATCACGCTGTCATGTGGTAAAATGTGCATTAAGGCCAGATTTGTGTTCTATTTATTCTGTTCTCATGCGCAGATTATGAGCAAGTAAGCATACTTTTTGACGACAATTTTGCATTGGGCACTTTGTCCATCTGCTACACAAGAAGTTAAATTGCATATCAAGGCGCATTGACATCATGAGCTTGTATACATTTAGCTAGAAAGAATAAGTCATGTTAATGACACATTATGATGGAAATATGATGTGTAAGACATGTGCTTAGTTACAGTGTGTTTGGTGAAGCACATGCATTTTATGGTATTGTCACTACATTAGTCACATATGAGCACTAGAACTTGCCAAGGTTACATGTACATATTTATAAAATTTAGGAGATGTGTCACCTGTGCAAGGCTAATTTAATCACATTGATATAGGTCAGTTGGATCTGTTGAACCTCGTTGTTGAATCACCTTGTTCCTTCCCTCTGGTTATTTTGTTTTACTTTTTTGTTGCCATAGTGTTTATGATCAGCGCACAGTATTCTGACTGTTGACACAATTTCTGACAAGGTAAACAGGCTGGTATTTTGTCCACGTCTTCTATTGTCATCATTACAAGTGCACTGTTTAATTTTGCCATGAATCAATACCCAGTCGCCCAATCTTCAGTCCTAAACAGAACAGCTGTGGTTGATGAAGAAGCTAGTGTTCCAGGTGTTGTAAGTGATAATAACTGTTGGTGCGTAACGTCCCAAAACCACCATACGATTATGAGAGACGCCGTAGTGGAGGGCTTTGGAAAGTTAGACCGCCTGGGGCTCTTTAACACGCGCCTAAAGCTAAGTACGTGGGCCTCAAGCAGTTACGCTTCCATTGAAATGCGTTTAACTCCAAGGTTAATCATACTAAAATTTGCACCCCTTTACACTACAATGCTAACTTCACTGACAGCTAAAACTACTCGAATGATGGTACACAGGACAAAAGTACACTTCTGGTTCTGTTTCGCATTTCATTACAGTTGTGTACTTTTTGCCCTCTCTACTTTAAGTGAAAAGTTCACAAGAAACTACTTAGCAGCATCTCACTATTGCATTTGTTTTGTGTTCTGTTTAAAGGTCTGCAATAGTATAGTAAAGTGTGACTATACTATTGCAGACCTCTAACTTCTTCCTCTAACATACTCTCGGCTTATATATACCCAGAACATTACGGGGCGGAAACATAGTGCTCAATTTTGTAGGCGTCCTGAGGAGGTCACAAAGTAACTCACCGGAATGTTTTTACTCTGAGCAGAAATAATTTTTATTGTCTCATTATCTTCACTGTGTTCCTTAGAATGAGGTCTGGTTTGGCTTGGGCGCGCAAACCTTTGAAGTTTTGTTTCCAGGAGGCACGTCTTTACAAATGCAGTTATAACCGCATGCAGAATAATCGGGTTGTCCGTTGCAAGGCTAAAAAGGTGTGGAAAAATAAAGGCGTACTGTTGAAGTCTGATATTCCCACGCAGTATAACCGGCTGCACACGCCCCTGTCGGAGTTACGTGATAAAACTCAAGTTCACATGTTTTCACTCGCTGCTTCTATCTGTCATGTTTCTCTTGAAGAATATATTGCAATGCTATGATACCTGCATTGTATCTAATAGTACCTAGCTTATGTAATTTATACGAACTTTCTTTCACAACGTTCTTTGTATATTGTGGATGGAGACAGATTTAGAATAACGAACTGATTATGTATGAAGCGTCTTGAAAATTGGTTCGCCTACTCTAACTTTTTGAGACGGAGAGAAAAGATCGGTTAACAAGATTTAGCGATATAACCAAATTCTATCAAATGCGGAGGCGAATTTTGCCGCCGTCTCACACGAAACTCAACAGAGCTGAGTCCGTTGCTTGGCGGCGATTACAGACAGAAACCTATTTGAATCCCGTTCAATTAAAGACTTTCTACCCCGAGATATACGCGAGCGATATATGCAAGCTATGCGAGCCTGCTAGAGCCACCCTTCAACACATGTCTCCCCGGAAGATCTGCGGGCGCGGTGGTCGGCCGCGCTGCGCAGCTCAGAACTTACGAAGCAACTTTGGGCCGTCCAGCGAGCCGAGGAGGCAGCGCGGGAGCAACAGCTCCAAGCGGCCATCAAGGCGGCCCCAGGCCCGGGCCTTCCATTCGCCGGATTTTAAATAGTTATTTCATCATCATCATTCACAATATTTATATGCCGTGGTGTTTTTGTGGAGATTGTTTATCCGAACAATCTGACAGATCCCTGGAATTGTGGGAATCGATCTCGTGAGAAACAGTCCGCGAGTTGCTAGCTGTCTATGCTTCGCGCTTGCTTTTTTTTTTTGCCTTGGTCCATACACTACGAAAGGCTGCGACATCAATCTTAAATTGAAAAGATTTGTGAATATCGTGGGTTTACCAGGCACATCGACTACACCGAGCACTGAGGTGTAAAGGGTAACTCGTCCAAATGAAAGTCGGCACTTATGGTAGGGCGCAGACGTCATTATCGAAACGGAGGGCATGCTACGGCGGGTTGTCGAGCGTTGTCCGGGAGTGAAAAATTGAGAAAGATGCATAAATAACATAAACAATAAAAACCTTGGATTGAAGTGAGAATCGAAGCCAGACCTTTTGCGTGGCATGCAGGTGTTCCGTCGCTAATTCGCAAAAGAATGAATTGTGGCGTACTGGGGAGCCTCGCAACTGTATACTTGCAGTAGGTATTCTATAGGATAGCTTGAAACCGCCAATATTACGCGTGCAGACGTTCGTTTTTTGCGACATGGTTAAGGCATCCATCAAAAAACGGAAACTAGGCTAGCATTTCAGAAAGCGATGCGCATAGGGGCCCAATTACGCTATCGCGTTCTACCCTGAAGGCGAAACTCAAGCGCCCTCCAAGTTTTTCATTCTTTGCGTCCATTGGGATTTTTCTCTCACCGACAACATCCCCGACACCGGCACCGGATTTTCTGACACACATGCTTCCGGGCGTAACTGCGTTTAGATTTCTGAAGTCTGTTCTCACCGAACCTGGGTTGAATACACTAGTGGTCTCAAGATCGCTTTAGCCAGAGGACCGCGGTGACTCAATGCAGTGCCGCAAGGGTCGGGGCAGTGTAGATGGTTGGAGCGGGATGGGGCTCCAACCATCTACACACCCCAACCAAGATGTAAGCTAACGTTGCCACTTGATAGTATTTTCCTATATTTATTATATGGGTAATTTCTGAAGGCTATTTTCAGTTAGGATTCGAGAAACATTTTTGGGAATATCCAGAATTACAGAAATCTGCACGTTGATTCCGAAATAGGGTTTTTCTTCCACAGTTAAGTTACAGCACATGCTGACCGCAAGGGGTGCCTCACGAAAAGAATCCTTGAAACCATGTCCACTTTTTTTTTGCACACTAAATGGACAAAGATGAAACAACGACGCGGCCATAGCGCTAACTTCTAACATACGCTTTATTTTGCAAAGTTGTACATTAAGTATATAGAAGAGAAACCAACCCACGCAGGCGCATTGTACGATACATTTATGAAGTGAAACGATGCGCTGCATAGATGAAACGAGACAAAATGACACAGGAACACGAAACGGACAAGGACCTTGCGCACTAACAACTTTTATTCAATCGCTTTCGCTCGTCAGTATATATACACAGAGCTAATGAAAGGTGACGTGTGCAATGACACAAGAAAGGGTGAAGAATCAACGCAAGTGTGACGCAGAGGCTCCAGTGAGCACGTTCCTTCATGACCTCAAGCAAATTTATCGAAGTGTGCCAAATCCCTCGTTTAGAAACTTAAGTGTCAGAATCTAGCGCAACCCAGGGCGCGCTTACACAATCGCGGCCCGTTATCTCATTCATAGAGTACGCTTCCATCACTTCTCTCTTTTTTCTGTTATTTCCCACATGTTCTAGCTTCTTCGTCTTTTTGGAAACATGGTGTACACTTACAATTAGAACAATGCGCTGATAAATTGCCAGAAATCGTTAGCTTACCTACCAAATTTTCGTGTTGCCGCAGCCTTTTGTTCAGGCATTGGCCGGTTTGGCCGACGTATGTCTTGCCACAGGTAAGAGGGATTTCATAAACGACGCCAGTTGAGCACTCCGCGTATTTATACTTATGCTTAACCTCGCACTATTCCCGTGACACCTGCTCAGCATTTGCTTTCTTGCACAGCCCACGAAGTTTGTACGGAGCTGAAAAAAATTACTTTTACTCCGTTTCTTTCGCCTGTTTTTTTTTAGCCCATGCGATACCTCATGTACGTACGGGATGACAGCGATCTTTTTGTATTCCTTGCTGTCTGCTTTGTCCGGTTTGCCTTTGCCACAGATATCCGAAAGCATATTTTCGCAAACAGAGATAACTAGCGTCTTTGGGTATCCGCACTTCAGTAGTCTGGTGACCTGCATAGCAAGTGCACTATCTTTCTTATGCTCACAAGATTTTCTGATCGCCTGCCCTACACATGAAGTTACTATCGCTCTCTTGACTGCCTTTGAGTGATCGGATTCATAGGGCAAAAGTCCCTTCTCTGACCTGGTTTTGTATTCCCAGCACGTGCAATGTCTCGAAAATATTAAATACAAATCTAAAAACTGTAACTTATCATTATCCAGCATTTCAATCATGAACTCCAAACCATTGTGTTCCTCGCCAAATAGATCCAACACTTCTCTTACCTTTATAGCGTTAAATTGATCATAACTGAAACAGATAAGGAAATCGTCTACATATCTAAAGCATTTGACGGCCCCCCAATTGCCCCAACGCGTTCGCAAGCTTTCTATTTCCTTTCCCAAGCAAGATATCCGACAAAACGGGTGCAACATTCGACCCAATGCATATTCCTGCTTTTTGCGTGTAAACATATCCTTGGAAGCAAACGAACAAGGATTTCAGGTACAGTCTTAAAAGTTCGAGAAAGTCTCTGACACTTATGTCACACTCACTCTGGAACTCAGTTATGATCAATTTAACGCTATAAAGGTAGAAGAAGTGTTCGATCTATTTGGCGAGGCGCACAAAGGTTTGGAATTCAAGACTGAAATGCCGGATAATGATAAGTTACAGTTTTTAGATTTGTATTTAATATTTTCGAGACATTGCACGTGCTGGGAATACAAAACCAGGTCAGAGAAGGGACTTTTGCTCTATGAATCCGAACTCTCAAATGCAGTCAAGAGAGCGATAGTAACTTCGTGTGTAGAGCAGGCGATCAGAAAATCTTGTGAGCATAAGAAAGATAGTGCACTTGCTATGCAGGTCACCAGACTACTGAAGTGCGGATACCCAAAGACGCTAGTTATCTCTGTTTGCGAAAAAATGCTTTCGGATATCTGTGCAAAGGCAAACCGGACAAAGCAGACAGCAAGGAATACAAAGAGATGGCTGTCATCCCGTACGTACATGGGGTATCACATGGGCTCAAAAAAACAGGCGAAAGAAACGGAGTGAAAGTAATTTTTTCAGCTCCGTACAAACTTCGTGGGCTGTGCAAGAAAGCAAATGCTGAGCAGGTGTAACGGAAAAAGTGCGAGGTTAAGCATAAGTATAGATATGTGGAGTGCTCAACTTGCATAGTTTATGAAATTCCTCTTATCTGTGGCAAGACATACGTCGGCCAAACCGGCCAATGCCTGAACAAAAGGCTGCGGCAACACGAAAATTTGGTAGGTAAGCTAACGATTTCTGGCAATTTAGCAGCACATTGTTCTAATTGTAAGTGTACACCATGTTTCCAAAAGACGAAGAAGCTAGCACATGTGGGAAATAACAGAAAAAAGAGAGAAGTGGTGGAAGCGTACTCTATGAATGAGATAACGGGCCGCGATTGTGTAAGCGCGCCCTCGGTTGCGCTAGATTCTGACACCATTAAGTTTCTAAACAAGGGATTTGGCACACGTCGATAAATTTGCTTGATGTCATGAAGGAACGTGCTCACTGGAGCCTTTGCGTCACACTTGCGTTGATTCTTCACCCTTTCTTGTGTCATTTCACACGTCACCTTTCATTAGTTCTGTGTATATACACTGACGAGCGAAAGCGATTGAATAAAAGTTGTTAGTGCGCAAGGTCCTTGTCCGTTTCGTGTTCCTGTGTCATTTTGTCTCGTTTCATCTATGCAGCGCATGGTTTCACTTCACAATGCCATACCAACTAGCCCCAGTGGAAGCACTCCGAAACGTTGTGCATTTAAGACAGCAAAAATGGATGCGTGCAAATAAAGTTAAAATTGCCACTCAAAATAAAATGATAATGATTTTTTTTCTGCTTATGATATCAAAGAGAACATTCTCGAATGCCATTCCCGCCGAGTCACACTATAGGTCTTGTTTAAAAATATAGATTATATATATATATATATATATATATATATATATATATATGCAAGGAAGGGACGACGAAACTTTTTCTTGAAGGCGTCTTTACTGAACGTTTTCGGCTGGTGGACCAGCCTTCGTCAGAGTACTCTGACGAAGGCTGGTCAGAGTACTCTGACGAAGGCTGGTCCACCAGCCGAAAACGTTCAGTAAAGACGCTTTCAAGAAAGTTTCGTCGTCCCCTTCCTTGCATACAGTACGTCGGGTCCAGCGTGAATGACGTTCAAAGAATCCAGGTATATATATATATATATATATATATATATATATATATATATATATATATATATATATATATATATATATATATATATGAAGAAGAAGGTGTCTTTGGATCCAGCAAATGCAATACTTCAAGTAGAGGACGTGCAAAACGAAAACTTCGTTTATTTTTCCAACGTTTCAGCCGGGGCCCGGCCTTCATCAGGGAAAAGGCCGGGTCCCGGCCTGATGAAGGCCGGGCCCCGGCTGAAACGTTGGAAAAATAAACGAAGTTTTCGTTTTGCACGTCCTCTACTTCGAAGTATATATATATATATATATATATATATATATAGACAAATTGAAGCGGCAGTAGGGCATGTGTCTGCCAGCCTATCGATCTTCACCGCTTCAATTATCTCACGTGTAGTTCGCGTCTGGCTTCCTCTTAAAAAAATACACTGCGAATATACAGGATCGCACCCGCACTCCTTGTAATGGAAAGCCAGATGCAAGCATGTATCTTCGTTGTTTTAAATATATCCATCTTGTACAATGCGTTTGCGTGCGTTGATATCTGTTCTATATGCACCACCTTGGAAAATAAAGCGCATGTTGGAAGTTAACGTTCCATCCGCGTCATTGATTTTTTTCGTCCTTGTTCGTTTAGTTCGCTAAAAAAGAGTGAACACGAATGACCAACATGCCCAAGCATACATCCTAAATACCAGTCACGTCTGCGTAATTCACGTAATGACCTGGGTATTGTGTTGGTCTTACACTCCCGTCATTCTTCGTTCATTCCTGTATGTCCTCCTATAAAGAATGGTGTGACGTCTAAAGTTTATTTTGGGGGGAGTTTAGTGAAGTTGATCTACTGGAGCTGCCTGTCTATTCCTGATCGCTCTGATAAGCCTTGTGAGGGCTGTCGAGGTAATCGCTAATTTCGCCACTCACGGTAGCATAAGCACAACTGTTCCAGAGGATCAGCTGTGTTCGCCTACGCCCCCCTGCGCCTGCGCTGTGACCCACCAACCTACCGGACGCTGCCTACTTATACGAACTGCCCTACGCATCCGCCTCAGTTTGGCAGCACGGTGTGCGGTCATCACAACGCTTACCTAAATCATTTTTTGCTGAGACGAGACTCGTATTACCTGTTTGAATTTTATTAGTATTGCTGCATGAACTGCTCCCAAACAAGAGTGCCAGTGTTTCCTGTGAATTGTCTGTCATGTCAAACGGTAAGGATACGGGTAAATCACTCGAGGATTTCAAACGTGAAATCCGTGCTGAACTTCGGTCCTTCAAGCAGAATGTGGAAATTTATAGTGAAACCTGTGACAGTGTCAATGCGCTCTCCTTAGAAATAAAGGCTCTGCGTGAAGAGCTTGTCATAACGCGAAATAGTAGCGAAAATCTTGCAGCTGAAAATAAGCAACTTCAGATGAAAATCGAAGAATTGGAACTGTACTTAAGGGCAAACAATCTTGAAAACAAAGGCGTGCCTGATGAGGGTGAGCCTTTTGACACTGTCCAGAAGATTTGTGTGGCGATGGGAAAGCCGTTGGCGCGTGATATTGACACTTGCCACAGAGTCGGAATGGTAAAGCATCGTGTGAAAAACATTTTAGTGCGTTCTGTCCGACGTGGCAAAATAAATGCTGTTCTGGCTAAGGCAAAAAAGGCACGTCTATCTACGGTGACACTTGGTTTTAGCACAGCTGACCCTATTTGTGTCAATGATTTTGGAAATAAGAATCCAGTCGTAAATGAATCCATGCTTACCTGTCCAGTTCTCAAACACTCGCGAAGGCTTCCTACTTGCGTTGCTCTTCAGTTATTTTGCGTGTAAGAAAAAGGACACATGATTGAATTTAACAGCGCCATTGAACTTAATGGACAGACATAGCAAAACATCTCAGGTGCCATTTGGTCTCTAAATTCTCAAAATAAAGCTTCCCCTTTTCATTTTTTTTTTGTTTTCTTTCTATGCGGCCTATCTGTAATTTCTTTGTCATTATTGCCTTCTGTACGCTATTTCTATTGTGGCCATTGCCCTGGTAATAGCCCCAGCAGTTGGACTGCAAAAACGCTGCTGCGCAGATACACAATCGCAGCTATATGGCCACTTGCTCTTGCAGCAAAGCTGTTAACCTCTGTAGTGCGCGTGTCCGTATGTAGTCACAAATTTTGAAGGCGAGACGTCGCAGCTGTCAACGCGTGCTTACGCAGGAGGAAACTAGAGACTGGTAAAGAAAGTGTTTGCGGCGCCTGCCCGCGTGCAGTGTGGTGGCACTGGTATGACGAAGAACACTGCGATAAAGAGGAAAAGTCCGAATGGCGAGACGGCGGAACGCGCTCACGCCAGGGGAAAAGCTTTAAAAATGTGAACAGGCATTGACAGCAGCAACGCTATAACAGACAGTGACGCGAAACCATGCTAAAGCGGAGAATGTGTCCAAAGCCCACGAGTTCAAGAAAGATCAGCGTGTGCAGTCTCACACACCGCAGAAACGAGCAGAGAGGTGTGTATAACAGTAAAGCGAATGCAGCTTCAGCGGTAATTTGTGCCTTGGTGAATGTTAAGGTCGCACTAATTTTTCTTAGATTTCATCATCTTCAAAAATTTCCTTTCTCAGCTTTTTTAAGCCTCACGCCATATTTGTGATTGTGTGTGTGCGCGTGTGTGTTAGTGAGAGAGATAGAGTGTGTGTGTGTGTGTGACATTGCACGGGTTTTTTGGTCCTTTCATACCTTTCATGCAATTCCATACTTTCATAAAGTATCTCATAACTTGAAGAAGGCAGCTAAGCGATTTACTATCAATTTAGATTTTTCAGCGCCTTGCAGACTATCAGCTATGTGTAAGCTTCAAAGGGCCTAAACACGCGTGCAATGTCGCACCAATCATAAGACTGTTTACCCTGTGCGTGCTGCGAATGTGGTGTACCAAATACCTCTGAGTTGAGGACGCGTCTATGTTGGACAAACTGTTGGTCAGTGCTTTAACGACAGGGCAAGACAGCACAATAACGATGTTAGGAAGGGATTTGATGTCCACTTGACAAGACATTGCAATGTGTTTGTACGCCTTTGTTTCACTGCACCATTTTTCTGAAAAAGGCAGATCAAACACAGGACGCGCAGTTGTCGATGTTTACCTGACGAAGAAAGTGATAAGCGTGTCATCTGCCAATCTTTGGTGTTAAAAGAAAATGAAGTCGCTTTTCTTTCGACGCATGTTGATGCACGATGATTTGTTTTCGAATTCGATGTTCGAAGAGTGACCCACGTATTCTCCTGTGTGATGATGTTTGCATATGTACGAGCTTGATGTGCGGGTATATCATGGTGTTCGTTTCAAATAAACGCCAGTTGCAAGTAAAGCGCGAGTCTTGTATGTGTTTCGTCTTCGTCGTCCGCGCATATAAAGATTCCTCCATCTTTTTTTAACATTTCGGGTAAGCATGTTCATCACTTTCAAAATGTCATCATGATCAACAATGCCAAACGCGGTAGGGCTACGTGCCGCAGGTGAGCCTCAAGATCAAAAACACAGCCTCGTGATTCTCTCCGGGCCTTTCCGGTAGCACCAGCTCTGACCGTGACGTTGTTGGTGACACCACAAGAACCTGCTCGTAGGAAACGAAATACACGCACTCCTGAACACCGACTGAAAAGGCGGAAGGCCTTAGTTTTGCACCCTTTTCCACTGCCACTACGCCAGCAGACGGGGCAATCGCGTAATGCGGCAAAAGAGCCCGGTCAGTCGCCGCGATACGTCGCTGTATCGCGCGTTCATCGCGTGTCCGCAGAATCGGCGTTTCCCGATGCGTCTTTGCTGATGTTTGTCTATTCGCCGCTCAGTTGCTCGTGTTTTGCATGTTGCTGGGAGTGTTTCCGTGCATGCTAGCTTTGTAAATGTGAAAGGAAGGACGCTGAGGTGCCGTGCTAAAGTTGTGTACCCGTATACCGCGACAACTGCACCAGGGCCATGAAAGTCAAGATGGGAGCCGACAGATGGAAACAGAGAGTGGGATTCTCTGAGGGGCGAATGGTATTGCCCAAACGTCTTAAGGTGTTTCAGGATAACTCCTTTTTGGTGTTCGATGAACGTATGGTAATAGCGGGAAACGCGTGAATAAAGGAAAGCTGAAGACGGAGAGGAAAGAGAGTAGCACCTTTCTTTCTTTCTCATCCTCTTTTCCTTTACTCTCAAGTTTTGCGCTACTACACCGTCTTTCGCTGTTGGAATATGTGTCTATATATGGAGAGAGAGATGCAAGGAAAGGCAGGTTGGTTAACCAGACGCGCGTCCGGTTAGCTACTCTGCACTTGGGGAATGGATAAAGGGGGAGAAAAGAGAAACAGAAGAAGAGAAGAGAGATACACATAATTACGAGCACACTACGTGGAGCACATCCAGTCTACAGGCGGTCGCTCAGATTTGTTAAGGTTCTATTATTTTAACCAGATGGACTCCTCGAAACTTCATCTTCCCCATTATTTAGAAGTTACAAAAGATCAATATATTTTATATGTGATCCGACATTTCAGGGTGACACTTCTCGAATATTAAACCATTAAGTAAAAATTTTCGCATTTGTAATTACCTTCCCATTGCCCACTGTAATTTTACTGCAATTAGACGACTAATATAGTAGTGGTAAATTACGCGCACAAATTTATATTTAAAGAATTAGTAACTCGCAAACGAAGTGATAAGTAACTTGACTCACGTCATGACGATTGTGACGGCGAGGATTAGAAGAAATGCAGCCTTTATTCCCGCCATCGTAGATCTCGACCTTACGCCGTTTTCCTTGTTAAAGTTCTGAGCTTTGTGCTGTAACCTCAATATCCTTATATACTAGTGGAGACATGAACACAAATAGTTTATAATGCAGCGTTCCCATTTTGAAAATATCGTAGGACCAACAATTGGCTGCCGGTTTCTCTAGTCACTAAAAATACTATCTGCGAAAAAAGGAGTTCAGGAAGTAAGTATTTAGCGACTCCACACAATGTGGGCGCACTGACACATCAGAATTTCCATTTTTATAGAAGAAAAGAGCGCGTTATGTCGGGCTATGCTTACACATATGGTACTTTGATAATTAGCACCAACGCGTGGTAGTTTTATTGTGTTCTCAATAATAGAAATGCAGGAGAAGAATAGAAGGCTGACCTTCTAAAACGAGAGCTATAAAGCAAGCACACAGAAGGAGAAGGCGACAACAAAAGCGCTCTCGAACAATTGAAAGTTTATTTCAAAAACCAAAGATAAAAAGAAAGTCCATGTTGCCACGTCTTAAAAAGCCAGAGAAGCGAAAATAAAACAAAAAACACACACAACTGCCAGTGCTCAATTGTGTTGTCGCCTGCGCCTTTTATGTCTTTGTTTTTTATTGCTCTCTCTAGAATGTCGCACTAACGCGCCCAACAAATGTTCCTCCTAAGAAGACTGACTCTAGAGGTTTTCACAAAACATAAAAAAAAAACTACAAGAAGTTGCGCAGTGCGCATTGATTTCTTTGCTGAACAACAGGCGAAGAGGAAGATGAGGGTGCAGATGGACATTTTCCGTTTACGGGAAAGAAAGTGATGTAGAAATAGCGTAGACTCGATGCAGTACGCTTGGGGTAATGGTGCTTGAATGCGGACCAGTCGGTCACCGTATCGAATGCCAGCCGCGGCTGCTGCTTTTTTATTGGAGTATAAATGCTGGAGGTGCGCGTACTTATACCTAAGTACACGTTAAAGAACCACAGGTGGTTAAAATGTCCGGAGCCTACCACTATGGCGCCCCTCATAATCATATTGTGGTTTTGGGACGTAGCACCCCAAAAATTATTATTAGATAAAGGGTAGCAGTTGTCTTCCACGTAAGGACATATAGCTAAAGCACACTTAAAAATCCATGTGCATTCGCTTGACAACACTATGGCAGGAAGACGGAATGTGCACCATAAAAATTATTCTGATTTATTCATGAAGACATCTCTAATGTGTCAGTACATGTTACATGTGAGCAGAAAATATGCGACCCTTGCGTCTACAATTTACGAACGAAACTGTTAGCCTCTTGTTGAGGGGCATTTGTTGTGGCATCATCCTGCTCGATGAAAAATGCGGGCCGTTACCGGAGATATGAAATACCGGGCCGACTCGCTGTATGAAGCCGGCTTGAAGCACTGTTCTCCTAATAATATTATTATTTAAATAATAATAGTCCAACTGCATGAAATGTTATTACATATCAAAATGACCGGCGCCGTCATAGCGGAAGCTTTGGGCTTACGGTGCTCACCTGCTGACCCGAAAGATGCGGATTCGATCCTGGACGCGGTGGTCGCATTTAGACGCAGGCAAAATAGTATAACTATTCGACAATGATAACGCCGAAATCGACAAAATTTCTGGAATTTGTTCGCCTTGACGCTGAGAATTGTTGTAGGTTACGGCAGTCAATTAGCGGAAAATAATAGCGCCAGAGAGCAAAACGTGCATGAAGGGGAAGGGGGAGGTGGAATGGTCCCTAGTTAGCTTAGTAGTTAAGCTGACAGCAGACTTTGGGAGTGTCCCTTGGCTTCCTGTAACAAGTACTCGAGTGACACTTTTCTTGAGTGATACGGACTAATATCCAGAATGTAGTCTGGATTCATGAATCGCTAATTAGCGAGCAACGGGTTCCTTCAAGGTCTTTCCTCAAGGTCACTCTAATTTTTCCTGACAGGCAAATATCGGGCAATTCTGTTATAAATTCGCTAATGGTGACGCCGCTACTCAGTCACCTTTCAGCAAGCAATAATATATAGCTACCGGTCGGAAAGCGTTTACTTCAACAAACGCTAGGAGTGATTTGCAGGAATTTCGACACGGTGAGAGAAAGCTAGCATCGCTCATGCAATAATTAGTGTTCTTTAGCTTACCACCCTGTGAAGAGACGTTTACCTTAATTTTCTATGACGTTCCCATTCCCATTTTGCACTGCACTTGATATTGTCTGTCTGTCACGCCTACAAGAATTTCGCTGAAAGGCCAGGCTGAATTATTGAGTGATGTACCAACGAATTGGAATGTTATTCGATGAAAGTCTAGTAGCTCACTCCTCTGGTAACACGGCCGCTGCAGTGAGCGTCATGACCTTCCTACTGTCAATGACTTCAACTCAAACTTCGCGATGAAAGCCCAACTCGTACAAACCTACCAGCCATCTGCTGATTGCCTTTCGAGGTAAGCACGCGACCGCAGGGGACCACGCCCTGTAACTCAAAGCACGTATTTCCTCCCAGAGGTACAGAGCCCCCCTCTGGCCTCTATCTCTACGCGCCTTTCGCTCCACGAAATAGAGAAGGCTCCTTTCCTTTCTGCTTGAGCAGCGATCGACGGCTGCCTTCGCCCACTTTCACTCGCTCCTAGAAACATGCGAAGCACGGGGCAATCTTATGGATTTTGATTTTAAGCGGAGGGTCACGGCGGCGACGTCGGCGACGGCGAACAGGGTAAACATCGCCGAGAGTATCTGTATAAGTTCTATCACATAAAACAAGTGGAGAACAGATTAACCACGTTTTTCTTTTTTTCGCAGAGCTCTGTGTCGTTTTTCTGCCTGGTCATCACGAGCACCCGGTGACACGCTATCACTCGTCCTTTCGTATCAACACGTCCGCCGCGGTGGTATAGCGGTTAGGGTGCTCGGCTGCTGACCCGAAGGTCGCGGGTTCGATCCCGGCCGCGGTGGTCGCATTTCGATGGAGGCGAAATGGTAGAGGCCCGTGTACTGTGCGATGTCAGTGCACGTTAAAGAACACCAGATGGTCGAAATTTCCGGAGCCCTCCACTACGGCGTCTCTCATAATCATATGGTGGTTTTGAGACGTTAAACCCCAGATATTATTATTATTATTATATTTCGTATCAACACAAGCGAGACGAGAGCACTAACGGTTATTGGAACCATGGCGCCGATTCCGCTTTTTTTTTCGACAACAGCCGCAGCGAACCACGCCACACGTCGAAATCAAGACTATGTAACATGCGCTCGCTTCCCTGTACCTACTCATACTGCTCACGACAGTACATACGTTTCATACTAAATTCACCCTTTGAACCAGGGTTGCCACTAACTTTCGAGTCAAAGTCGCCAAACGACGAGTAAAAGT
The DNA here is from genome assembly GCA_030522465.1 of Rhipicephalus appendiculatus. Classification (NCBI taxonomy): domain Eukaryota; kingdom Metazoa; phylum Arthropoda; class Arachnida; order Ixodida; family Ixodidae; genus Rhipicephalus; species Rhipicephalus appendiculatus. Next base: position 22,517 of record JALIZH010010519.1, on the reverse strand, counting down.
CGCCAAAAGTCGCCATTTTTCTTCAAATTTCGTCAAAAAAGTCGCCGCGCTAGATATGTGCGGCATGCCCAGTAATAAAAATTGCAAAGTAGGGATAGCCCCGTAGAATAAAGTGCCACCCATGAACTCTAAATTATATTGACGTTTTTCAATGGCAGTCGCATCGTCCGCTTCACCATGGGAGTGCTTCGTGCGCCTCGTTCTCCCACTAGCCGTGAGATGGGCTTCGTGGCGCAAGGGTTACTACGCGCTATGAATGGAACGCTCATAAAATCTTTTTAGAGGAGTCCACTCGTTCCAAAGGTGAAAGTGTGGTAAGCCTTGGAGGAAAAGCGCGAAAGCGTTGTTTGTAGTCAGCTTTACGTCCCCGTATATGAATTAAAAGTTTATTGAAGCTAACATGACAGAAGTCTTAAAGGAACCAATCATTAGGGATTCTTATACCTTTAGAGCATGAACTTATATGATAATGGACGCCACTGTCCATTTCTTATAGTCACTTATATCTACACCCATCTATCCGATGCGTCTGAGGCATAAAATAAATGAACAGGTAGACAATTTAAAATGCTATATAGCAATTGTTTTTATTGCACATGCTCACCAAGAACAGTGGGAAATACCTGAGGGAATAATTTCTTTATCGCACACACACCACGCATCCACCTCTCAGCCCTAGATATAGGTACCTGACCACCGTCACATTCCCGGGTTTCATGAAATGGACACTACTGGTAAGTGCTAGAAGCCCAAGGATAATTCGCTGTCATTCGGTGAAGAAATTTGTCCGGAACGACGTATTTTGTCGACGCCTTTTGCTACAGAAGAAGGCCACGTTTGATCCTTAGGATGGACTCGAAAAGGTCTAGCGTCATCTTATTGCGAAGCTCCGTGTTATTCAAAGTGACATGAGAAAATACTCTCGCCGCTGCGGCATTTCAGATCGCAAGTGTCAGGATCCTGGTGGCTCCATTGGTGAGCGCTGAAAAAAAAGGCATAAAACAGCATCGTTCCTGAATGCTAGCGCCTCATACCAAAAATTTGTGGAGTAATTGGTTTCAGTTGTAGCGAATGCAGAGCGAAGCAGTCGCTACAAGGGAGGGAGAGCATGCACAGCCTTCCTGCATATAAATTAAATAATTTCGTTGCAGTGGAATTATGTGTCCAATAATCGAACAGCTTAATGTAAAAAACAACGGAAATAACTTATTCGAAAGTACTGGGTAACATTCGCATTTCCCGCACCACTCTTTCTGTGCGGTCAGGCTTACGCTAGAGCAGTTTCTGAAGGCTGCCCAGAGAAGCCGACTTCTTGGTCTGCCCGAAAAGTATTTAATAACAAAATTAAACTCCACATACCGAATTAGGGGGAACTGCATCACTGAAGAAGTCGACAATCTATTCAGAACAGTTGGAGCTAAGGTAGGAGCACGCGGCCTAACCGTCCTCTAGCCAATTCAGGGGCGAAACTTTAGAGCCAAAAGAATAACACAGCCGCCGCGCGCGGCACGCGGACCAGTGCGCTGACATGAATTTTGCGGGGAGGTTGCTGGGGGATGCACCAGCACCTCTGGGATCAAGATGAAATCAGGAGATACACATGACAGACTTACTGAACTGCGCGCAAAGCGTGCCTTTTACTGGTGGATCTAAAACTAAGCAAAATAAAACAAAATGTCCCCCCATTCGCTGGGGAGGCACTGAGCATAGAATGCATAACTCAGTCGAGACCTAAGCCGAAAATCACAATTCGCCATGCCGCCATTCGTAATTTTGGGTCACTCAGGGCCTCTCCAATGCGCCAATTTGGTGAAAAGTAGCCACCGGTGGCAACCCTGCTTTAAACGCCTTATGTGATCATTGGTCTTCGTACGTCTTCGTCAAAGGCGTGTGGCCGTGTTTCTCATGTTTGAGTTTCACAGACTCCACTTCCACAACTCGGGAACCCCTTGCCCAGTGTTTTCGTGCACACGTAGCAGCACGAGGCTCTTCGCTAGTGGCGTACCAAGCTCCTCGTGCCGTACTTGAGCGGCCGCCATAGATTCGCAGGCCCTGGAAGCTACAGCATTCGCCGCACCACCGTCGCCTTGCGCTGAAAACGACACCGTTTCGCAGCAACTATCTTCTTGCAGCGAGATTATACAGAGTGGTCATCACTGCCGTTATTCTCTTTTCTTTTACATTACTCCTGGAGTTCTTATCGCCAAACATAATCGAAAGAATGAAGTATTCGAATAACAATCTGTCAATGGAATACCAGTCAAACAGGAAAAATGTTTTTACTCATATTCTAAATCTCTATTATTCGCGCGCCCCTCTTTACCCAATGAAAAAAAAATATTTCATTTCTGTTTTCGGTGGTACAAGAATGCAAACCGAAAAATTGAAGGGCACTTTGTACATTTCAAAGTGTGTTCGGCGAAAGCTTGTGGCCATTCGATTGACTATGCCATGTCTTTTTTTACACTCTCAGTGGGATGGCACACAAACGAAATGTGTGCGTGTTTTCTTTTTCAATTTATTACCGCGAATCGCAGCGACACGCAAGACTAATCTGCCTCCGTTTCGCATGCGTTCGTATTCTCGTGCTTTGCGGATCGTGCAGACGCCGTTCGCGTTCCAGCGCTTAAATTGCCGAACACTTTGTAAATTCCAAAGTGTGTTCCGTGAACGCCTGTGCCCATTGAGACGGGGTCGGTCAGAATGAAACGCGGTGCGCTCGTCTCCTTCCTTGCATGATTGGACACGCTGGGCACATCGACGTTACGCAAAATAAGCGCGAGCGCTGTAGAGTCCGACGCGACCGGCGTCCGTTTTCGCGCCTCCGGCGCCGACCTAGCACCGTGCCAGGGCACGGACGGAGGGACGGATGGACGGATGGACGCCGGACGGACGAATGGACGTGAGCATGAGACATTTAAGGCTTTCGCCTTAATAATTTTTCATGAATGCTCCCGATTCTGAGCCTCATGGCTGCCAATAAAGTTCGTAGAAGATCCACCAAAAATTTTTCAGAAATTTGTCAACAACATTTATTGTTTCTTTAGTATCTTCGCACATACGGTGCACGGTAATCTGGGTCCGTGCAGACATAATCATAGGCCCCTAAAAAGGTCTCGTAGACCAGTGTACATTTGCAAATTCCCTGGCAGGTACTGTTGTAACCTGGGCAACTCTGAAAAAGTGTGGCAAAAATTAGGCATTTGCAGTTCAGGAGCAATTTAGTGCGTAGTTTTCAGATCTTTATTTTTTCCGTACAAACTTACTGGTACTCAGTTTCTTGGCAGCTATTTATGACTGAAATAACAATGTTACCAACGCCATCCTTACGAACATTTTTGTGCGAAATTGAGTGAGTGGTTTTGTCAGCAGGGGGCACATTATGTTTTGTAATGTGTTCTCTCGGAAATATAGTACAGTTTCGCTGTTCTTATGTATCTTTTTGCCTTTTCTTCTGTGAACGACTAAAGGAGTCGGTATTTCGTTGTTCTACTCGTAAACTTTCAGGGTTCGTCTGTAGTTGCAGAATTGCGGTCTTTTTGGGCAGGACTACGTGCGCCTTATGAATGAATATGGCGTGTAATAACTTCCAAAATTCCCTGCATTGTTATTACCAACTGATAAGGAATTATTTATTTGGTAAATATTGCTTTATACGTAGAAACATAGATAAACTTGAATGAATGCATATATCAAGGCTAGAAGCAGTGGATAATTCTTGCTCCCTCTCGAAGTATTCTGCATTCTCATTGAATAAACTACCGTGAAATGCCGAGCAAGCGTCCCCCTTCATTTTTCGGGAGATCTGAAATAAGAGGCAATGACCGAGCAAGTGCCCCCCTCCCCCTTCCTCCCCGGCGGCAACCTTTTTTCAAGACTAGCATTGCTTGCGTAATAAGATTCACAAGACCCAAGAGGCGAGGGACGCATTACGCAAGTGCGACACGGATGTCGTGTACGTGCCTGCCGGCGGCACAAACATGCTTCAGCCGGCTGATGTTTACTGTAATCGCCCATTCAAGGCTGAGCCTCGCGCTGCATGGGAAGCGTTTATGAGGAAAGACGAGTGGACGCCGAAGGGAAACCTCCGAAAACCGTCCTGGCAATGTGTCCTGTGCTTCATATCCCAGGCTTGGGCTGCTGTTTCAGTAGAAACAGGGACTCGATAATTCACCGAGTGTGGTATATCTAATGCACTAAGTGGTTCGGAGGATGGTGCGCCGCACGCGAGGCTCTCCGTTGTCGGCGATGTACCACCAGAAGACCGCAGGTCTCTGCAGGCGGAGTGCGCTGACATAAATTTTGCGTCCGACTCTGAGGAGTCGTTTCACGAGTTTTACAGTGACTAGGGAAATAAAAACAGTAAACAAATAAAGCATTTCATTAGAAACATGAACGGACATTTTTTTTTTTTTACCTTTAGCGGCTCTCCCGCCGCTATCTTCCATTTCGGTCCAGAACCAAAGCACGTTCTGGGCCCTGAACGTCGTAAAGCCATCATAAAGTTTGTTATTACTGCACATAATTTCAAAACTAAGACATGTGCGACCTGTATCTATGATAGGAAAGCAAGAAAATGTTGTTTATGATGGCCCAAATGCGCCGACGATTGAACATAGCCGTGCAATTGTTATTTTTCCCGCATGGTTCGCAGAATACTGTCTGCTTTTATTCTGTTGCATGGTTATCGACTGTCCGCTATCGAATTAACACATTCCTGGGTCTCTTTCTTTAAGGCATGGCTGAGAAGGGCAGCACAAGTGCAGATAGCCACACCGCTAAAAGACCAGAAGGGAGGATGCTCGTATTGGCTGGGTCTAATCGCGTAGGGTAAATTTCTCCCCTGCTGATGAACACCTTCAAAAGTAAATCGTAAAGAAAACAATAGTCGCCTGCCCGTCACATTTTATCAGCGAAGCTGTTTAAGCTGTCGGAAACTTTTGTTCCGCCGTAAAAAAACTATCATTATCGTGAACCAGCACGCGCTCTCTTCATTCTCTTGACAGTCAATTTATTTAAGCTATATGTAACTTGGGCTCCATCGTGTAAAAATACTCAGGTGGGTATGCGCCACAGGAATCGCTCAAGCACCACTACCGGGTGCAGCAGGTGCGAGTGTCAAACTACAAGGCGAACGTGAAATAGAGAGACAGAAACGTGCAGATATAGAAAGAAAGAGATAGAAACAGAGAGAGAAATAGGAAGTGGTAGAAAGAAAGAGGAAGAGAAAAATTGAGAGAAATAAAGGAAACCAAGACATGAACTGATAAAAAGACAGAAAAACATAGGTGGATAACGAAACAAATAGAAACGAAGAGAGAGAGAAAGACAGAGGAAGCGGTATATAGGTAGAGAGAGAAAGAAAAAAAGGCGAGAAAGAGAAAAAAATACATAGTGTGAAAAAGAAAGAAATGGTAGGAAACACATACAAAAAAGATATTCGAGCAATAGAAATATAGAAAGAGAAAGAAAAGACAAAAATAGTAAAGCCCAACCAGCTCCGATCTTTCTTCGGGATCGGCATGACTAGTGCCAAGCTGCCATAGTTCTTTCTTCTTTTTTCTCTTCGCTCTTCCATCACTTGACAGCTCTCCCCGGTTTGGCATTCTCCAACCACTCACGCCATGTCAGCGCGGTGGCGTAAGGTTTCCAACGATTCCCATTTCTCTGCTGCTAACGGTTGTTTTTCGGCAGTTGGTTGAACGAAAGGACAAGGTTAAGCACCGTACATTTCCCAACAATCGACCTCGCCCGGCAACATGAACAACGGTCTCATACTGCCCTCAAACGCGAAATATTGGTTGAATAGTGTTCATATAGGCGCCGATATTGAAAACAGGCATCTACAGACCCTTATAGGCATTTAAGTACCAACGCAAAAAAATATGAATTTATAGGCACTCTAAACACAATCCAAAAAGCCCTTCTTATCGTATATTCCATTCTCATACATGAACATGGGTGAGGACGCAAGGCACAAAATAGGGATTTGCTTAAAGTACGGTCACTACTCCTGAACCCCTTTTCCCGAGTCCTCGCCTTTTTAATGGTGCAGCTCGTAAATAATGAATTACCAGAGGAGCGTCCAAGGGATAAATATGAAATATTAACCGCATAACTAAAGCGCGGTCGGCTATGGTACATAAATAACTCGACAGTATTGAAGCTGTAGCAATAGCAGCTATGTAAATAAATTGTTGCTTACTACTCCTGGGTTTCTACACGATCCGGTGGCTGCCCACGACGATGCACTCGAGATGTTGCTGCGCAAGGAAAAGAAAATGTGGTCAGTTTCAATGTCTGAACAACGTCTGAATACTCCGTTACTTAACACTCTCATTAAAAAAAAGTTAACGCAGCTTCGCCTTAAGGGTGCCAAGCCTGAAGGAAGTACGAAGCTGGGCAGCCATCTGTTTTCTCTTCGGATCTCTCTTTCTTTCCTCCTATATTTCTTTCTTGTTCCCGTTTCCAGTTATTTGACATAGAAACCATCATGAGTAGCGCAACCAAGCGCCGATATTAGCTAAACCTCGTTAATTATTTATGGAAGATGTGTCAGTTCTGTTATGCTCAAGAGTCGGCTTCACGGGTCACCCAATGCTACGAAACATATTAAACGGACCCTGAAGCACTTTTACATGTAATCATTGAATGACCTCGGTATATCGGTTGCCGCTAAAATCTCTCGAATTTGTCAAGAACTAGTGGAGCAGCAGGGAAGGGCCGCGAGCGGTTAAAATTCATTTTTTGTTCTTTTGTTGACGAGCATGCTGGAAGCTACACGGGAACAATGGCAGGGGGTAATGAAGTTAAGTTCGCACATCCTTACCTTGAGCGAGCGTGATGAAACGCGATCGCTCTCTTCCGCTCTGATTCCTGTGCTCGAATGTGGCGCTATTCTGTAATGTTCACACGCTATGGAGCGCGAGGCCGGTACGTGGTGGAGTGGCAAAACGCATCTGATTCTAACACTGTTTTAGGCGCGAAGAACCTGAGAGTCTCCGCTTGTTGACGTGTCATGTCGTTGTCATAGTCCAGAATAAACGGGCATGCGCCACAAAACTTGAGTAAATCCCACAACTCGCCACCGGTTCATACTATGCATATTATGAGTTAAAGGTTCGTCGTTAGGCTACTATTTAAAACATCATGTTCCCCTTTGCAGCGGTGTCAAAATTTCCGACGAAATTTACCAAGGCTCTCAATTTTTTTATCTTATATCAGTGACACAAATGTGCATCTCTAAGGTAAAGCCAACTATTTGAAACACCACTTGAAACATATCTGCAAAGTGATGGTGCGTTAGTGGACCGGTGGCGAGTGAAGCCGTAAAGAGAAAAGATTTTGCTATGGAAAACACCGGCGCACACTGCATGTTTCGTTCCTCTCCAGTTTTCTTGTTGGTGGGATTGAAACAGCCCCTTTCTTTCTCATTGCGTAGTGCTTTTTAAAATTACGTCTACTATTCAATAGTAGCATGCTATATGCCGTTGAACGTCGAAAAACACGCGCCCTGCCCACTGAGGAGAGTGAGGATTGGCCTCTGTATGAAGACAGCGCATTTGAGAAAATGGGAGCTTCGCTCTCCGCTTTTAAACTCTCCTTGCCTCGCACTACTGCAAGAACTGGCTGAGCAGTTCATAGCAGTGCCTGCTTTTTGCAGGTTTTGCTTTCTCACCAAGACAGAAGGGTGGTTCTTGTCCCCTTGAAACGTTTGCGTGGACAAATATCGAGAATGTTGTTCGGGTTTCACCACCTAGAGTGCCTCATTTGTCTGCCTTTGGCTTCCGAACGCGTCATTCATACTGTGCATAATGACATTCCCACTTTCAACAGCTCTCGAAAATCACTTAGCAACTGCAAGCTATTACTGTTGTCGATGCAACAGTGGTCTGTTCTAAAACGGGCTTTTCGCGTTCGCATTTATTTTCACTTTTTATTGCAACATGGATTCATTGTATAGCCTCATTCTCGCCATCGATTCCTTATTGTTCACTGCTAATTGCAAAGGCATTACCACTCGAGTCCCTGCGCCAATGCTCAACTGGGAGCTAGGCACGACCAAACGTTGTCACGCACTTTGTGTTTTGGGCACTTTTAAATACACGATTGCTACTCACACAAACAAATTATGGTGACGTAGGTATAGATATTTCCCAGAACTCGGAAGCGATTCTGCACCGGTGGACTACGATTATGTAAGCATCGCAGCACTCTTTTCAAAAGATACAGGCGTCCGCCTTGAGATCTAGCTTCGGTCGCAGTAAATGAGTTACCAGCCAGACGAAAACTCGAACTTTGCCGTTTCTTTACGATCGAATAAGTAGTGAATAATTGCGTGTCGTCTGCCTCGTTTGGCAGGTACGAAATCATGGGAGCCACATACCGGTAGCGCTATTCAGCATTGTGACGTATAGCGATTGAGTATCGTTAAAGGAAACCTTTACTTTACATTTCACATACTCATGCTTACGCCAATAGTAGGGAAACTATCAACGAGGCGCAATAATGAGCACACACTAAGTGCGAAAATTTAGTGGTTCAGTTTCCAAGAGGTTCCCTTATAAGACTACACGGGAATAAAAAACTTCTCGTAACAGAAATAGAACGAAGACAGTAAAAGAAAGTTACGAAACAATTAGTATCTTATCATAAGAAGCAATGATAATTATACTTACAACATTGCAATTGTGATTGCCACAATTAAAAGAAATGCAGAGTTTGCTGCGGACATCGTAACAGTGGACCTGGCACTTCTTGTGTAAAGTCGACTACGAAGCAGCACTAAACCATCAAGGTATTTATATACTGTTTGGGACGTTCTGTATAAAAGGCGTCCGTCGCATACCATGTCTTCAGTGACGTGATTTCTGCGAAAGAAAGAACAATCGGCCTAAAGTATTACTTTGCAATGTAACCATGAGTCGTCATAAAATTTCATAAAATGATACGTTTTCCAAATACAATACAATGCGCACACACTGAGTCTGCTCGATTCTAGTTTCGCGTAGTTTAAGTGCTGACAATGACACAATATGGTAATGACTAGAGACCGGATTATAGGCAATTGCCTATTTTTTTCCTTGCGTTCCTATCGCGCCACTTTGATATATGAGCATGAACTAGGGGTCAAGGAGGGCTTTTATAGTGTTTTTATAGTGCCTATAAATGCCTATTTTTGGGGTTTGTGCCTAAATGTCTATAAGTGCCCATAAATGCTTATTTTCAAAATTGGTGCCTATATGAACGCTATTTAGCCTCAAATTTTGCTTTCGAGTACAGTTTGAGACCGTAATTCATGTTACCGGGCAAAATTGACGTTTCGGAACTTTATGGTGTGCAACAACCTATAGTTCTCTAGTTCAACAAACATCCGAGAAGCAACCGGTAGAAGCAGTGAAATGCGACGCGCCGGCCACCTTACCACACCGCACTGACATGGCGCGAGCGGTTGGAGCAGGGGAGAGGAAAGGACGCTATTTCTGCAACCCTAAATGGGAGCACGTCCCAGGCGGGAAGGCGGGAAGAGGAGAGGGGAAGAAGAGGAGAGTGGCGTCTATGGCCGAGGACGTGGCGGGCGGCTTTTATCGCCAGTTTTCTAGTCCAGTGTTCCCATGGAATTGAAGCACCTCCTTGAAGACTTGGGCGTGGTGGGGGGCAGAAAGCAGGAGGTGCCTGCGCGCAGCAGCAGGAATATGGAGAGCGAATGCGAAACCATGGAGTGCCGTCAGGGGAAAATAGAAAGTAGGTAAAAAAAATCAGATGTGCACATGGCTTTTGTTTCGTTTGTAATTTACTCTTAAAGGGCGCTTCACCAGATCACATTAGAAATTTTAGTCAGATACTGGAAATGTTCGCGTGCCCAATGAAGAGCTTTGTACCACAAAAACTTTTTAATTGGTTCATTACGAGCCGCGAAAGCATGATGCCGGTAGATGAGCTTGAAACCTTTGCCACTCGCAAGCCAAATTCCTTCCCTGCCCTCTTCAGTATCAGAGAAACTCGGAGCCGGAAGATCACACGACGTTGACGCATCAACACGCCATGCACACGCAAGATTACACTATGTGCACATGACATGCCCAAGCCAGGTCGTGCGCACAAGCGTTGTTGTATCGTTTCGGCGTTCGCTCTATAGTGTACTGCCTGTTTCTGTGGGATGGATCCGTCTATGCGTTTGGAGAGGTTGGCATGGATCCTGTATCCTTACCATGACACAGCGCGTCGCACAGCTGGAACTGCTGTAAGGAACGATGCACCAAAAACATGCTAAGCGTTGTCAGGGCTGGCGCCGGCACGATGCGGGAACGGCGAGAACACGAACACAAAAGAAATATAGGCAGCTAAGTCTCGCATCGCTCTCGATTCGAAGAAAAAACTAAAGAAGAGTGCGCACACATTCCGTTTGTATGTTTTAATATTTCTATTAACTTTCATTCTTCTATTCAAGCAACAGTTGCACAAATTACACATGTAGCCTCGAATAATTCTCGCACTTTCATGTACTACTGTGACATACACCGGACCATTCCTTGTTGAACTTCACCTCCCCCACATTGGTGCGCGCGCCCGTGAGATAAAGGGCACGAGGCATTCAGTCTGACATTTCACCTCCTTCCGGGGAGCGTAGCGTTGCAAATCTTGGCAGACGTGATCGTTAGCGCAATGCATGAATTACACGCATTACACTTCTAGCTCGAAACATTCAAACCTGGTAAGGGGCCCTTTATGGTGTTCACACAAAGAGGAGAAATTGACTCTGCGCTATTAGACCCGGCCAATACAAGGCTAACAGACCCTTCTGGCCTTTTTTAGCGATCTGGTTATTGAATCCTGTGCTGCCCTTCCCAGCCATGCCGAAAAGAAGCAGACCCAGGAGCGTGTTTATTCGATGGTGGACACTTAACTTACCATTCTGGACAATAAAAGGAGAGACCGTGTTCTGGAAACCGTGCCCGAAAAGGGACCATTGCATGACTATGTTAAATCATTAACGCCTTTGTAAAATCATAAAATATAACATTTGTTTGCTTTCCTGTCGTAGACCATGGTCTCGCACATCCTTATTCGAAAATTTGAGTTTTTGTAAAAATATATTGTGCCTATATTTATGATTTTGGGGGCCTAAAACTGTGTTTTTCCTGCCTATTTTTGGCGCCTAAAACACGATTTTTTTAGTGCCTAAAAATCCGGCCTCTAGTAATGACTAGTAAGTAATACACAAGCACCCGCATAATGCTCTAAAAAAAGAACTCCTTCCAGTTAGGAGAAAAATGCGAGAAAATAAACCCACATAAAGCTAGATAATACAGTGAAAATATGTGTTCACTTTAAAGGTCTCGCTTAGTAATAAATGATGAAAACACTAAAAAAAATCTTTCACGAACCCTTCGTACAAGGCTGTGCTGGCTAGCACGTAAGCCGTGGATACGTCTTCAGACCTGTCGACTGGTCGGTTTAGACATGTTTTTAGAGGAAAATCGAAGGCTAGATTAGACATCTGCAATTGTTACGGAATGCCTTAACCATAGGGCATATTTTATTCTTCTCTCTTTGTAAAATATTACTTTCTGCCAATTTTTTAGTAGATTGACACTCGCGTTACACAAGTCAACGCTATACCATGTTGCACTGGCAACGACTATTTGAGCTCGTATAATCTATGTGTGATGCAACTGCTTATCTCACCACAAGAAAAACCACAACTTAAGAGAATTTCACACACTCCTCATTAGCGTCATTTGCCGCACTCCTGATACTATCTTACTTAACAGAGAACTTACAGACAAGGAAGGAAGGAACAGGAGAGAAAGGAAAGGCAGGGATGTTAACCAGTCGAGAGGGACCGGTATGCCAAGGAAAGTATAGGGGATGTAATTAGAAATAAGTGTAATGTAAATCTGAAGAAAGAAAAGTGGACGAAAAGATAACTTGCCACCGGCAGGGACCGAACATATGAAGAAAAAAAGTCGACGAAAAGATATCCTGCCACCGGCAGGGGACCGAACCTGCGACCTTCGAAGGTCGCAGGTTCGGTTCTGCCGGTGGCGAGTTATCTTTTCGTCCACTTTTCTTTCTTCACATTTACATTACATTTACTTCTAATTACATCCCCTATACTTTCCTTGGCATCATTGTCTGTTAGTTCTCATTAATGTTGTGTTTAACAAAGCAAAACGAGCCCTTAAACTTACACTTCTTTCCTATCTTACTTAACAGTTGTATAGGCTATTTCTGTACAGCTCACAATGTTGTTATTTCGTTACTTTCATAGTAGCACATATATTTGGATAGTAACCAGCCGCTAGCAGTAAACAAACTTTTAACACTGCATTTACGGCCGACTTGTGTCTGTTTGACAATAAGTAAATTCAAGGCCTTGTGCATGTCTCTATTCTTACCGTCCGTGTTTCCTGCTACTGCCTGTACAGTAAAAGTTCCTTAATTGGGATTTCACGAGACCGAAAAATGGCCGAATTAACCGAATTCCGAATAACCCAAAGTACCAAGAATGTCTGTTACAGCCACACAATTTTATTTTCTTGATGAATACGTAAATGTTGTACTTATGATGTATGAGAGCATCGTAAAAAATTTTGACATCCTGCGACATTTTCCCACAATGCTACCGTAGCGCAGGACAATGCTACCGTGTCTTATTTAGCCCGAAAAGTGTTATGACCTTAATACGCACAGTCACCACCACCGCCACCATGCGCACGTGACGATACTTTTTTTTTCGCCGGTAAATAGAACATATTTGCAGCATTCGCTAAAGCCTCAGTCACTAAGAACGCGATTGCCGTTGGCGACCACCCCTTTTTTAACGCGATAGCGTTAAAGAGCTCGTTTCGCAGAAATTCCGGTGTCAGCGTCGGTGTCGGCGTCGTTGGTTGTGAGCGAAAAATCATCATCTTGTCCGTGACCGAAAAATCGAGAAAGATGCAAATAAAATAAATAATAAAAATTTCCAGGCGGTCCGAGTGAGGATCGAACCCGGGCCGTCTGCGTGGCAAGCAGGTGTTCTACCACACAGCCACGCCTCTGCTTGGAAATACAGTGAAAATAACTTCCTCTGCTTGGAAATGCAGTGAAAATAACTCTCGTGCTTCGCAAACGCAAGCGTCCTTTATATAGGCGTCGCAATATAACATGTAATATCTCAGTAATATTGCGTGGTACAAGCGTACATTGCCATCGGGCGTCAGAACATGTGATTATCACAACAATTTCGTAGTTTAGAGCCGGCCACCCATTACAACCGGCACACACCTTACAGCGTGTATTCCCTTAACACCACGTAGTGGGTACATAGCAGGTATGCACCAAGTGGATACAGGATATCGCTATCGCGTTCAACTCTTAAAGGCGAAGCTTAAGGGTCCCCCCAATTTTTTAACGCCCCGCTGCCCGCGAAATACGACACGTGGTGGTAAACGGAAATAGGCACGAAGCAATCTGGCTTTTCTGTCGTCACCGTATAGTTCGCAATGATGGCGATGACAGGGAAGACTGCGCTACCTTGTTTCAGTTGGCCGTAAACGTCGTTTTTGCTCTTTTGCGCCACATATATCCGGCACTGCGCGCCCGCTGTGCTCCCAGGATTGACCTAATAAACCGTGTCGCGCCCAAATATGACCAAATTAACGAAAGTTTGACGCCGTTAAACAATGTGTATGATGGCCGGTACCGAAGAACGCGCCCGAATGATGGAATTTTCCGAATTAACGAGGGTCGAGTTAACGAGTTTTTACAGTATACCAACGCAGAAAAGGCAAATATTTCAAGTGATCAAAGAGAGTAGCAGTTGCAAGGAAAGCGAAATTCGTTTCTAATATATGTGTAACTTGTCTATGCTTAGGTTTACATTCAGCGTCATCTCTACTGGAACGGCGCCACGCGTTCATTGATTTAAAATAATGGCTTGTTTGTCAGCGTTCTTTCATACTGGAACGAGGGCGTTTTGTTACATGTATTTTTGCAAAAGTTTGACTACATAATTTGTCTTAGACGCAAAACAGTTTGCGCAAAAATCGTCGGCAATGATCGTAAATGTAAGCTAATAGTTGAATGCCCCTTGAAAGCCGTTCACTTTTTCAACAATGAAGTGGCGTGTTCGAAGGCATGTATTTGGTACTGTCAGAGCACTCCGAGATATTGTACAGTATCAATGCGTAATTCCGTTTGGGGAAAAGCCGTTAGGCCATTAAACATACAGCGGCAACGGCAAGAAGAAAGGGGATAGCCACGCTGCTGTCTTGGACAGCGCTTGTCACGCCATCTATCCCAGGCGCCGTGAAGCAGCAGTCCAGGATTCTGACCCTGATTAGCCACATCGCAGAAATTCGCAGAAGAGACAACCAAAACTCGGAAAGATGTCGGCTGTTGGCGAAATGCATGCTTTGTTTTTTGTTTTTTTTTATTTGATGTTCGCGGTCTCAGTACATCAAAACGGGACACGTAAAACACCATCTATTATTATTATTATTATTATTATTATTATTATTATTATTATTATTATTATTATTATTATTATTATTATTATTATTATTAAGTTGGCCTGCGTGAGCGTCACACCAGCTTGTTAGGTTAACTTAGTAAGCGAATGTCTGCAGCAATTGATAACGTGGTTAAACCAGCGTTCATTATTTTATAGTGCAAATTAGCCCCCCCTCTCTAGGAGAGGGGGGGCTAATTTGCACTATCTACCGCGCCTCGTGTACTTTCGAAGCGCGACCCCTCCAACGCCACTGGCTGAGTTCATAAAACCAACCTTTGCATGGATATTGCAGGTGTGTTTTGGTATTTTTGCTCCCTACAGCAAGGGACTCAAACGCGCGGCCCGTGGCCCGCATGCGTCCTGTGTACGTTTCTCAGGCGGCCTGCGGCTTCACAAGGAATAAAATGTAAGTAGCATTGATAATTTTGAGTCACATTATTTAATCGCCTATTGCAATTATTAACTGTTTTTTAGGTTAAGCCACAGAGACTTGTCAGGTATGAAGCATTTTTTTCGCCAGTTACCCTCTTTCGGTCACCATGCGTTGAACGCAACCGTGGAATAAAATTTGCATATTTCATAATCGGCGTCAAGATTTGAGTCGTTCTGGAGATCAGTATCGATATGTTCTTCGAATACTCACGCCAAATCTCTTTCAGAAATGATCCGTAAACTAAACATCACAAATGCGTTCTTTCAAATGGCAGCGTTAACTGACATTTTGTTCACTCCCTCCCCTTCAACCTTCTTCAATGTTGAAGCTATACAGAGCTTTCTTGTCAATAAACAGTGGATTAGAAGCCAGCGTTTGTCCTGTGTGTTTGCTTTTCGTGGTGGTGCTTTTTTGCGCTGTTTAGCTTCAGTATGAATAACCAACTAGCCCAGTTAGCTACATTATTATGCTACATTTCTTCAATTTCTGGGCCCATGCGGGACTAAACTTTGTAACTGCAGCGGCCCGCAAGCTGAAGTGAGCTTGAGACCTCTGCCCTACAGCGTTCTGAGATGCCTGGTAGCCCCTCGTGGTTCTGCGCCGTGTACTGTGTCATGCCACTGTGGAAGGCAACTTTATTTTAGATTTATTGCCATTGCCATCTTAAGCTGTTAAACAAATCATTTCTAAGTTTTTTTTTTTTTCAATATTGCAATGGCAAGTTAACGACCTCATCAAACGCCGAACGCATGGACAGAGCTGCCTCCAATCGTACGAGTACTGCAGTGCCGTTTATTAAATTGTAACCGATGCTAAACGGCACGAGTTACAGCCCAGAATGGCCGCACTTGGACGCATTCGTAAAATAAGGTTACAAAACAGCGCCCGAAGAGTTCAAGCGCTAAGATAAGCACTGTTGTCACTGTTAATACTTCGTTCCTTGGACAATATTGCCAACATTTTTCTGCAGTATACAGCGCGGCGCGTGCGGCACGATTTCTGTGAAGCTGACTGTGCTGTCGGCGTGATGATTGCTGAATAGCTGTATGTTAGTTTATCCTCTTTACTACCTGCGTTCGCGTTCATGAATATAAATTCTTGAGCAAATTACGCAACAGCAAAATTATCAGCGTAATTGAAGGCTCGCGCCTTTATTGCCCATAGTATCATTTACCCATACGCCAAGAGTGAGCAGTAGAAGTCAACATTAGCCCTTGGTGTGCAAACAAAACTGAACGGCTGCAGCTAGATCGAGCAGCGCGCACCTGCTTAGGCCTAACCGCTTTAAGCTTTGCAATTAATATTTTGTTTTGCATAAAAAGTAGTCTCAACACAAATTATGATATTGTTGTTTGGTAATCACTTAAATATATTTAAGTGATTCTTAAATATATTTAAGTGATATAAAGCCAAAATTACCAATTATCGGTAGTGTTTCTACCATATTTCCTGTCAAGGTCAACGTTTGTGGACACCCATTTTCGTCCTTCAAAATGACATTTTTGCTGCCATGCTTTTTTTTTTTTCGCTTGTGTAACATTGTGAAAAAATTAGGCAGATCCAATGTACCTTGGGAATCGATGTTATGCGAAGCATGCGAAGGGACGGCAGCTGTGTATGGTATGGTATGTTAAACTTTATTGAGGTCCTGAAGATCAACCCTCAGGTTGACGCAGGCGGCTCCCACGTTGGGACAGTAAGACTTAACCTTACCGCCGTATCATGGGCCTTCTGGACGGCCTGTACTTGTTGCCATTTTTTATTGAGCAAAACATTACGCAATGACGCTAAAGATATGTACAAATCTTTTACGCACAGACATATGTTGAACAGTCGCATAAGTTTTGTATAGCCAATTGTTTACAGTTGCGTAATGATGCCAACAGCAATATGGGTATTAACAACACCGGAAGCGGTAAGCTGATATTTAGCGCTTGTGCTCGCGAGGATGCTAGCCCTGGATACTGCCACATAAATGAACTTCAGTGGATGGCGCTTAGCTACAATTGACGTTAATCCGATGTGACGGCTGTATCATAGGAGTACATATTTAATGTTTATAAAATTGGATAGCCAGCACTACATCCACAACTGACGTTTCATGAACATTAGAGTCTATTTTAAAAGCGGTTCCGAGACCTGGCGTGGCTCTGTGCTAGAATACTCGATTGCCACTGAAAATGCTGCGGTTTGATTCCTGCTAGGACCCTGACATTTATTCTTTGCATTCACCGGGTCAACGCTGCGGATGCCAGCTTTTTCTTAACGCTCTCGCGTTAATATTAACAATGTCTCTTCTCGCCGTTACTGGGTAGATATAAACTTTCAATCACCTGTGGCACATACCCGCATACCTGTGGCACAAAGCCGCCCGCGGTATAGGGGTATGGGCCTCACGCGTCTGGCGGAAAGGGTTTGACGACGTACGCGACGCGATAGTCACATTATTCATGTCATGACCAGCGAGTCATATTCGTCAAACCATCTTACTCTCCCATACTAATTTTGGTTTACCCCAAGTTAGGAGGGTAATTACGAGAGCACCCAGACGTAGGTCGCAAGATAGATAGATAGATAGATAGATAGATAGATAGATAGATAGATAGATAGATAGATAGATAGATAGATAGATAGATAGATAGATAGATAGATAGATAGATAGATAGATAGATAGATAGATAGATAGATAGATAGATAGATAGATAGATAGATAGATAGATAGATAGATAGATAGATAGATAGATAGATAGATAGATAGATAGATAGATAGATAGATAGATAGAAGTACCTCCAGTACGCAAAGAAATGCTTCGCATTTAATAAAGCTTTGCAAACTGCAACATATTTTTTATGCTCACACATTTGTTCGGTAATAAAGAGGTTATCTTGAAAGAGCCAGAATCCGGACATATTATGGAAGTTGCGGGTTCTGAGAAAAGCAAACCATGGCGTCAAAATCGACGTAACAGTTGACAAAACAGTAAATGGCCCTGAAACTTTTGTGACAAACTAGTCCCCTTGAGTTGACCTTGAAGCACGAATTTTTGCCAGAAAATGTAAGGAATCACATGAGGAAGAATAACGAAGGAATCCATTTTTCTCAATTATTTGTTAGCTTCAAACCATAGCTGGTTTGAATTATGTAGAGAACAGAAAGAACGAACAGAACACAAACCACGTGCCTTATATGACTCAACACTCGAATTGACGTTAAAGTGCAGTAAGTGCGTCGGCTCTGCTTTGCATAATGCATTTAACGAGAACGTCTGGTTGACATTGCCGAGTGTGTTACACTTTGTAGCTATATTGAAAATGATTGCAAGCGCGAATACAAAACCTCCTGTACTTTTCTGAAACAATGTGCACCTGCGTAAACTGAGGCAGCTCTGACTCAGTTCGGCTGTATCACTCGGGCTGTCGAGTCTTACAGCCCGCAACGTGTTGAAAGACTCTCGATCTAAGTAAAACTGCGCAGAAATGCACAGGAAGAATGAACACTATACAACGAAGACAGACGCTGAAATTAACACGAGGACATGAGTCAAAGAAGAAACGAATTGTTCCATTCGCTAACCTAACCATTATATATCTCCAACAGGTTGGTTCTAATGCACAATTTTTGCTAACGCAACTTTGTTAAAATGTACGTCATCCAGCAAGAGAATTAAAGGTGAACACCTCGCATGTTCAAGTTATTAGACGGCATATAATTTTCCATCGATGCACCTATGAATGCGTGTTGAAGAACGTCATGTCTTCGAAATATATAAGCAGACCAACAGACAATGAAGCTAAGGAGGGTATAGGAGACATTATTTGTAGCTTTTAACTATAGTATAGTAATTATTACATAAGTATAAAGGAACTAAAGTGGATGACGAAGAAAAACTTGCCTCAGGTTGGGACCGAACCTACAACCTTCGTATAAGAGGTCCGATTCTTTACAAATTGAGCAACAGCGGTGGTCGCTTCCCATCTACTTTATAGGGTACTTGTGTTTATGTAATTCTAGAAGTTACAGCCAGCGCCTCTCGTTGCCATGACGGCGAGTGTGGAGCCCCCCTTTCTTGCCAGCTGGCGTGAAGTAGCTGTAGGTGTCAAAATATTTACGCGAGTTTTACGCCATATCGTTAAACACTTGTTATTCCTGATGATTCGCGCTCGGCGAAAATGATCCCGGTGCATAAATCAGGTTCTGCTCTTAAAATTAAAAGCTATGAGTTCGTTTCATTAACCCATACTTGTTATATAATATAATATGTGGGGTTTTCCGTCCCAAAACCACGATATGATTATGAGGGACGCTGTAGTGGAGGGCTCTGGAAATTTCGACCATCTGGTGTTCTTTAACGTGCACTGACATCGCACAGTACACGGGCCTGTACCATTCCGCCTCTATCGAAACCGCGACCTTCGGGTCAGCAGCCGAGCACCCTAGCCACTGATCCACCGAGGCGGACAACTCATACTTGTATATTGTTCTAGCACATTATAACGCAACTATTAGTTACTTAGAAAACAACAACTTTCTTTATGCCCAACAGCATGTGTTTAGACCTGGCTTATCTGCCATTACCGAATAAGCTTAAATAACCATAGGTCGGCAAAAATTGTGGAGCTCACTCAGACTCCCTCATGAAATATATTTTGAGCTTAGGACTGATTCAGACTCAGAATGACCAACATTTTCCTGATCCGGACTCAGTCGGACTCCCACTCACGAAAATTTTCAACTGGACTCACTCGGACTCAAAGTCACCAAAATATTGCTCACCCGGACTCTCTAAGACTTAGACTCCCGGCTTGATCTGAGTCTGAGCGAGTCCGACAGAGTCGGCTCATCAGCGCATTAGCCTAGAATGAGCTTTTTCGATCATGGTGTCAATGCTCTTTAACAACAATATATCACGTAATTGGTGTTCTTCTTGGCGCCTTTTGATATAGTACCTTCGAATACGAGTTATGAGTGGTTGCAAGCCATTAAGGACATTTATCTTGAACGAGATGGCAACACAAGACATATTTATCAGGTACTCCTCCGGATTAGTTGGCGGTGGGGAAGGTCAAGGCGCCCCACTACGTAATCCACGCCTCTGATCAATAAATATTTTAAGGTGTATGAACGATACTGCTTTGGAATACGTGTGAGTATACGTGAGTATCAATGTAACTACAGATAAGTCTGATAATAATTCTGCGGATGAGTAGATATGACTATAGGTCGGCAAAAAACAGTAGAACTCAGACTCACTCAAGAAATATATGTTGCGCTTTGGACTCACTCGGACTCAGACTCACCAAAATTTTCCTGAGGCCGACTCACTCGGACTCACACTCACGAAAATTTTCTTCAACCGGACTCACTCGGACTCAAACTCTTCAAAATATTGCTCACCCAGACTAACTCAGACTCACGGCTCGATCTGCGTCTCAGTGAGTCCGAGTAAGTCGACTCATTAATGAGTTCGCCAACCAATATAAATAACTGATGATTTGATTAGTACGCTAAATGTGAAAAGCCAGATCGGCGCCTTTTTTTATTCCTCGAAGGCATCTGATGTCGTTCCTCGCATCAATATTTAATCAATAAACTACTAGCAATATGGGATAGTCAAAATGTACAGTGCCATCTGTCGACGATCCCGTAAGTTCGCTCCGCCATGTTTTGTTGGGCACGAAAACGAAACCAGTAGCATATCGCAGCCTTTACGGTTCTAGTTGATTGTTTATCTTCGTTCTGCGATGACTTCCCAATGCTTCGTGTGCTGTTCAGGCAACGAGGGAGCCCTGACAATGCCGGGAACAAGGTAGGAATAATTTTTAATCGAATTTATGAGTAACACGAACTAAGAAAACGACAGACCGACGCGAACTTGTTTCGTCAACACGATCGGCACTATGTTATGGTTCGGAAATGACCAGCGCGCACGGAAGCTCTCTACAACCTCAGTTATTAGTTATTCCCTGCAATTTAACTGCTCGCCTGCAACAAAAGCTAGACTTACAGGGCAATATATAACGACATGCGCATTTTAAAGAAGACGGCCGACGTCGCACATGCGCGAGAGAGCATGATTGATCAACATTAGCTTGTTGCTGTTACAGAACAACAAAAGCGAGCATTTGCGTATATCAACGTGTACGCAGTTCCACAGATGATGTTCAGCGCGTCTACGGTAAATCAGTGCCGCCACACGAGACCAGATCGCAAAGATCCACACAGCCATCGCTCTGCAAGCTTCGCAAGGCAGTGTGCGCCAAAGTACTTGGACCGCGCGAGCCGCGTCTGCCCTTCGCTTTACACCCCCTTATTCCTACGCTTTTGTTTTTCTTTTGCTTCCTTTGGTCAGTGTGCGCTGCGAACACGGAGCGAGCTACAGATACGTACTACAGATGGAACTGTTTGTTCAGTAGATCATCGTACCCATCTTTCCGCTGGTCGCTGGCACTTGTATGCTGTTCTCAATAGCGCGCGCGGCGCGCGATAATGCACGCCTCCGTGGCATTCGAAAGCATAGAGGGCAATATTTTAAAAAGGTATGTCAGTGAACGCACACGCACAGTATTCAAGAAAACCAGAACGACAATACTGAATCCGCGCGACAGATTACGACCACAAGGCATTGTAAACAACCAGCGTGCATTGAAATAGCATTACTGGGGCCGCTCTCTTTATATGCAGTCGAAACGCGCAATCATCATTTATGTTTGGTTTGCGGCGCACTGCTCATGCTCATGCCCACGCCTTGTTTATTTGGAAACACTACGAAACGCGCTATAGCGAAGGGTATAGAGATACCTGCGGCTAAGGAAATGAGTCGAGGAATGCAGCACCGCGTTGCACAGGTCGCGCAGAAGCAACGTGGTTTCGATATCTTAAGGAGAGCTGTGCACGGGCCGAATTTTAGATCCCCAACCCGGCCCGGGCCCGCTGACTGCGTCGAAGGCCCGCCCTTGAGCCCGACGCTAGAGGGCTGCGAGCCCGCCCGGCCCAGCCCGACAAACAGTAATAAAGCCCGGGCCCGGCCCGGTCCGGCCTGGCATTATGAATCTTTGCTGCAAAGACAAAATGTCGTTTTCTGATAATGTGGCATTTTATTCAACCTATCCAAGTAAAGCACAAGCAAACGACACATGACAGCCACTATATGGAACGATTACAAGTTGTGTAAAAATAAAATGTCCAATTATTCAGGCTTCAGTGAAGTGCGGCTTTCCCTGCGACACATATCTCGCCCAACTGAAGGTCCCTTCGCTGCTCGAACTGGTAGCGGAATTGCCAATATATTTTTCGGTATTATAGCAAGCTTGGAATATTTAGACCGTTCGTTCTTCCAGAAGTTTAGCTCCTCTTATGTAGGAGAGGGAATGATTCCGTGTATAAATAATCACAGAGAGAGTGGGGAGAGAATTAACTTTAATAAAGGTCCTGACGGGGCCTAGGCACCGATGATAAACTGATCATCGTTGGGGCGCACCGTCTTTTATACATCACGCGTCGAACTTTCCAGCCTTATAACTGGTAGTCGCGCAAGCTCTGGAATAAGCTTGAGTGTTCGCGTCTTGCTCGCAATCTTATTAAAA
>JALIZH010010518.1:10000-49556 GCA_030522465.1 Rhipicephalus appendiculatus | reverse complement strand
TCTCACGCGATAAAATTGTTCCCAAAAGAAAATCTGCTCCAGTCGCTCTGGTAGTCGCAAACAGAGATGAGCAACAAGGCCTAAATACACAGGCCTTGTTGCTCATGGCCTGTGTATTTGAATAATAATTACTGCACAGACATTCACATGTTCATCATTTTTCGCAAGCATGCGTAAAATGTTAATTTTTTTTGTTCCAAGTTGTATAACTTTTGTTCGAGGCAGTTTCTCCCCAATGCGTGCTGCAAACTTACAGACCCTCATGAGCTACTCTCCTTGGGCCGCCATGTATCGCTATGCGCAGCGCAAACACACAAAAAAAGTGTGTACCTTAAATGGATTTTCTTGATCTTTATATGAAATGTCTCATTTGCAGTTACGGTAATATGCAAACATGTTGTTCCAGAACTTATAGTGATTAGTAAATACAAGTCGTGACGTACTTTCTTCAGGCATTTGTATTTATTGCTTAATTTCATGTTATGTTACACAGACTTTCTGTGAAGCGGTTAAGGAGGAGGAGGATAAAACTTTACTGACATCATGAATGGGTCAGGAGAGGGGGGGGGGAGGGGTCAGGCAAGAAGAAGACGATGGGCCCTCAGGCCTGTCTCGGTGGCCGACAGTCCTTGCACTTTGGCGACCCCCATGGCCCAGCCCACGATCCGGAGTTGGTCTTCCCGGGCGTGAGCTGCGCAGAGCAGCCTCCCCAACGTTCCTGTCGCTCAGCCCCCGCTAAGGGGGGTATTGGGTTTATCTGGGCAATTTCTGTATATATCAGTGAAATCAGCTCGCGCACTCGAGCAGAGACGAGAATGCGGGGTAAGGCGTCACCGTGGTGAATTCGAGAATTGATAAAGTGGGACATCAATGTGCCCGTTTGGAGTCGGCGCCAAACGATTTGCTCAGCCTGAGACAGCGATTTATGTGCTGGTGGGTAGATCATGCGGGAATTGCGGTGATGTAATGTAATTTCATGGTAGGTGAGTAGCCATTCCCGCGCGCTGTGAAAGGAAGCCAGACCGTCCGCTGCCCGGTCGACGAGTGCTCGGGCTTGTTCATGGACGGCTGTATTCTCGGGATGTCCACAATGCGCGGGAACCCATACAATAGTATGGAATTGTAGGATAAGTTGGGCGGGTGCATGAATTCGACGCGTAGCAAAATTACGAATGTCCGTTTTCGAGTCTGTCAATATATACTCCGCCGGAGTGTGAGCTATTGCCATAGCAATTGCAGCTTCTTCCGCCTCGATTGGTTGAGTCACTTTATCGAAAGTGGCGCAACAAAGTAGTTTCTGGGCATTACGTGATACTTCCACTGCAAAGGCCGGACGATGGGAATATTCTGCGGCATCGACATAAGCGACCGCGGGCGAAGATACGTAGCGCTTATGAAGGAACCTAGCCCTGGCTATTCTACGATCGTGAATATGGGTGGGATGGTTAATTTTGGGTAATGGTGGGATGTGCAGGCTGTCGCTAAAACATTCGGGCGGTGCATTCGTGGCAGTGGCCAATAATAGAAGAAAAATACTTCATTACGTGCCCATTTTTGAGTGACGTATTTTGATGTATGTTGCCTACGTACGGGTGGCTGGAGCACCGTCAAGCTGCAACGAAGCAGCTTTCAAAGACGATAGTCTTTCTTGGCATACTTCAAGGCAGAAATTTTGGTCTGTCTGTCTGTCTGTATGTATGTCTCTGTCTGTCTGTCTGTCTGTCTGTCTGTCTCTGTCTGTCTGTCTGTCTGTCTGTCTGTCTGTCTGTCTGTCTGTCTGTCTGTCACACGATTCAGCCACCACACCAAAGTTTAACTCCTTGCTGAACGCCCAGCCATATTCAACTGGTGTTTGCGTTCATACTGAGTGAACATTGTCGATTAAAAAGCAAATATTACGCATATCTGGGCGCAAATTCAATACATGAGTATTAGGAGGTGCGTTCGTTTACGAGAAAACACATAGGTACGTAATTTGAAAGACCCTACTGTTTCTTTGGCTGCGCTGAAAATGCGTCGCTGTGCATGAACTGCGACGCTATGCACAAAAAAGCACTCTGCCGACGATATGGTGCAGCCGCTGGCAGTGGCCCTGGGTTCTGCACAACATGGCCTCCGAGATGTTTCCCGACGGGACTGCCAGATGGCGTCCCTATCTCGCGCAACGCCTCCTCTATTTTATCAATGCCAGCTAGGTGTGGCTGATTCAAAATAGAGGAGGCGCTCTCTGAGACAAGACAAAACATAGTACGGGCGGCAGAAGACGTCTTTCGACGACATTTCCAGCGAAGCACACAGATACGCGGCCAACTTTTCTCTTGTCATCTTTTGTTGATTCTGTCGTGTAAACAAAACACAAAATAAAATTACGCTATTGGCTGATTGAGGCTGATTGATTCATAGATAAATTGATTGATCGGTTGATTGATTGATTGATTGATTGATTGATTGATTGATTGATTGATTGACTGATTGATTGACTGATTGATTTATTGATAGCAAAGCGACCGAAAGTGGCATCGCTGATCTGCACCGTGAGAGGCGAGGGCCCAATGGATCTGCCAGATGATGGTGTCTGCGACTTCATCATCTTTGACTCGCTGGGAGACCCCTTCGACCCACTGGGCCAACCGGCCACGGGATCGTTCAAAGACTTCCAAACCTTGGCGGCCATGGGGAAAACGACGCAATATGGCGTATCCATAAAGCCTTTGTAAGTTGACGTTGACCTCACAGCTAACACACAAATAGCCTCTCACAGAACAAAAAGGGGCCAGTATACCCAGCATTCCACGACGCCAACAATATTAAACAACAGCTTCACCGAAGATTGACCATAAGCTGAGGGGTCCTTGAAGTAAGCACAAATGATGAGCGTTCTTCCAATAACGCGACCAGCGGTGAACAAGAGCATTGTCCCTATTTGTCATTTAGTAAGGTCTGACTTATGTCTCACTTCCTTTATTCTGCCATCGGCTTCATGAAATTATATCGCTTACATCAGCGTAAAGCATCACTAGCGTATACAGTATCACGCTAAATCTCCAGGCGATAATTGTCTACCGATTGCTAGCGATTAAGCATTTTGCGGTCAGTATTTACAAGAAACTGACAACGTCCCTCATGCATTCGCCTAAGATGACTCGAAGACAAAAGCCATCTTTTTTTTTAGATGCGGAGCATCTCTTTCTCGGGGCTATGTCCCGCGGCGTCGGCGTCCGCACTCACACTACGCATGCGCAACTCTCCTCCTTCCCTCTCTCCAACAGCTGCGCGTTACTCTCTCCACTTCTCTCCTACCACCTGCTTGCGCTTCTCCTGCGTTGTCGCTTCTGCTCTCGCGGCGCATGCGCTACTCTCCTCCTCTAAGCGGGTAGAGCGCTGCGCGCGTTCAGTGCAGCGCTTGCTTCGGTTGACTCCGCTTGACTCCGTTGATGCTTCCGATGAAGTGTGATGGAAGCAACTGTCCCGTCAGTGAGTGGGCTGACGCAAGCACGCGTCAGCATCAGCCCAAACACTTGCAACGTTAAGTCCACTCAAGACATAGCTGCGAAGCGAAGGGCACGCGACGCTGAACGCAAACGCTTGAAGCGAGCGACGGACCGTGAACTTCGTCAGCGCGAAGCAGCTTCGAAGCGTCAACGTAGAGCAGCGGGTCGTGAGCTTCGAGCACGTGAAGCAGCGTTGGTTTGTGAACGTCGAGCAGCAGAACCTGAAGTTGGACCGTGAAGTTCAACGCAAACGTACGAAGCGAGCGGCGGAACCCGACCTTCGAGAACGGGAAGCCGCGTGTAAACGTCAACAACGAGAGGCTGCTCCCGATGCTGCACGCTACCGCGACCGCGTAATAACGATCCGCGATGCTCCGCATCACCCCATGGTTCCCCTCGGGAAGATGGTGTAATTTTTCTCCTTAGTCAAAGCATGGGTCCATCCTCTAAAAGCGTTCTGCACCCAACGTGGTTTAGCAGTGCCTCTGGGATCAGAGGCATTGCAAGATTTCT
This sequence comes from Rhipicephalus appendiculatus, assembly GCA_030522465.1. NCBI lineage: Eukaryota > Metazoa > Arthropoda > Arachnida > Ixodida > Ixodidae > Rhipicephalus > Rhipicephalus appendiculatus. The sequence goes on along the minus strand of JALIZH010010518.1, from coordinate 45,552 downwards.
GCACCTCGCATGCTTAAGCGCGGCCTCTGCGATGGGCCCACCTTTGGCCAAACTAAGATGCCACGAGTTGACGTCGTCATGCTCAAAAGGAGCCCAAAATAACACAGCCACAAAACAACTCGCCCAACTTTCAGACGTCATGACGTGACGTCCCGTTATATGTAGTCACAGTTACGACATGTTAACGTCACTGATTTCAGCGATTTGGGAAATCGTCATCACGTGATGATTCTTTTTTTGCATCACTCCTGTTGACACCGCGGACCCGGGACACCGACGGTCAATTTCCGCGCGTCATGAGGCATCTCCTGTTTCCGCCTTAAAAGAAACGATAAACAAATAAAGATGCCAGCTACTATACATTCGAAGAGTGGTAAGCTGTGCCTCAGACCGATACTTCTCCTGCTGCAGCTCGGCCATGCTTTTTTCTTTTTCTTGTGAACAGGCGTTCGACTTCTTGCATAGGTGCCGACAGCATTAAGCCTCCGAGCGAACAGAGGTATGCTTAAAGAAGGATCATGTTTCACACAATATCCCCACAAATTATGTGTCACTGTCATTCTGAAGACAACCAAAACTATTAATGGTGTAATACCTGCTAAGCAGCAAATTGTATTTGACATTCTAAGTGCAAAAATTATAGAAGAAAACACTGTTTTTGGTCGAGTAATTTTCGAGTTGTAAATGTCGACATCGGTAACCAACGTTCCCAATATTCTGTCCTTTCGAAGAAATTCTTTTGGATCATTAATATCACTAACAGTGGGTGCAACATAGTGCCTCATATTTTTATACATAGTACTTGGTTCTAATGCATATATGCACATCTCTCAACTGTTCTTGTACGAAGGAACATTTTATTTCCCTTTCACGAAATGTCGTTATCCACAGCTTAGTCATTGTAAAGTGGAAAATTTATCTGTGCCCAGAAAATCTTTTCAAAGTGACAATTAAATGCAAACATGAAATCAGGTTAAGCAGCACAAGAGCACGGTCTACAACGACAAAACAAAGTAGTACGCAGCACGAATGACATACTGCGAGATAATGTGCATACAACAATTGAAGCAATCGCTTTGCAAAAGCTTCACGTATATTAAACATTTGAAACGGCTATGCGTATTCACCTGATAGCCTCCTCCGACGAGAACAATGCTTCAAGAAGAATTTCATATTGTCGGCAAGTTGTAGGGCAACTTTTAATTAATACGGGTGTTTGAAGAAAAAAACATTAATCTTCCGAGCGGAAAGTCATAATATCCTTATGAGGCATGCCTAAATCGGAAATTGTAGGTTCATTTCGACCAGCCGACGCTTATTACCTTAAGAAGCACCCACAGTTCATGATTGTTCTTGTATTCAGCCTCGCCGGGTGGTGGAGTAAGAAGGGGATTGTGGGCGACAACAACCCCTATCTATCACGAAATCTTCTCCCTCTCTCTCTCGATATATATATATATATGGAACGGAACAAACATTTGATTTGTACGTACGCTTATGCCGGGGTCTGCCTGTCGTCAGGGAATACCACCAGGCATTCCCGACGAAACGTTCGAACAAATAAAAGCTTTAGTGCGTTCCTCCGTTCAATCCTATCTTATTGCGATAGCAATTATATGGACACTCTCGGCTGGTTTTTGCCGTCGGCGTCGCCGCTGTCTTCGTCCGCCGCCGTCATCCCCCCGTATATGTATATGTGTATATATAACCGGCCCGGCCCGTCGTTCGTGAGCGTGAAAAGACGCGAGGGGGAGGGGTCCCTCGAGCGACCTTTGATATTACGAGCGCGGTCGTCGCGGGCGCGCGCGTTATCTCCCCTTCTCGGCGGCCGACAACGGGGGGGCCGGTGTACCCTTCTACGTGCTGCGCTCTCAACGCGAAGAGAATGTGGTGAGCAGTGTCCCTGGAGCGGCCGTATGTTCTTAAAGCAGCGTTTTCTAGAGTTGCGTGAGATCGGATCCAAAAGAGTTAGCTGCCAGCCTCACTTCGTATAACATTACAATTTGTTGCTATCGCATTCATTGCTTCACCCTTGCGGTGAAACTGTGACTTTTTTATTTACTGGAACCTTACCACGCAAGACATAAGTCTAATATATATATATATATATATATATATATATATATATATATATATATATATATATATATATATATATATATATATATATATATATATATATATATATATATATATATATATATCTTAGACATGTCTTGCGTGGTAAGGCGTATGTAATATTAAAGCGAATATTTTTCCTTCCAGGGACGTATCGGCCTTTCTAACACTCCTGAATACGCCGAGCGCTATAGCGTGGTCGATGGAAAAACTCTGGAGCCACAACATCTACCACTGGGGTATCCTGAGCATTCGCAAAACCATCATGGCAATGCCGGGACATTTTGAAAAAGCGACGATAGCCTTGGCGGTTAGTATATCACGTACATATCGCTGCTTTTCCCGTATAAGCTACTGTACAAAAGTGTACGTGTTTGATGGCGATGTCATTCACCGCCATCGGTTGCCATCGCAGCTATAGCTCTCAGTCAAAAACCAAACAGGGTTTGAGCCGAAAGCATAGCCAGGAATTCTGTGGTTGTGGAATAGAATTCTCGCAAAAAAGGCTAGACACAAGGAGAGAACACGACTACACGAGCAGTCACTGCCAACTGGTTTTATTAAGAAGAAAACATGAGAATAGAAAGCTCAGTACACCAAAAGCGCGTCTGCGCACAGATCAAGGGAGATAGATGAGAAAGGCTTATGATAAAAAGCGCTCAATCAACTGCAACTCACTCCCCCGCAAGCATACCGAAGTTTGCCTAACACAATCGGTGCCTGTCTTCTTTATGTGAGAAGCCCCACAAGCTCGCGTGCCACGGCATCTCAGCTACGGCCCAGCACCTTAAGTTGAAGAACGGAGGCACACATTCGCACTCTGCGCAGAGTGCCGGAAGATGCGCGCGCCGTTCATTTGTGAGCGACAGCTCAAGCTCACGTGCCCGGTCGCTGACACACCGGCTCGTCTTTGCGATATAGGACTTCCCGCAGCTCAATGGCAACTCGTAAAAGACTGCCTCCGCACAATCCCTGTAGGACCAGCGTGCTGGTCTTTCCCTTCATTGCTTAGCACCCAAAGCCAGTTGTGTCTTCTTGCTTGACGCGCTTTCTCAGATTTCCAAATCCTCCATACTGTAACTTTAGCGCAAACACACGAGGACACACAAGTGTTATTCCAAATCCTGTGCACCCTTTCCTCGTGTCCTCAGGATAATTAGAGGCCCCCTAGAAAAACATGAACTTCAGTGGCCCGTAGCAAATATATATATATATATATATATATATATATATATATATATATATATATATATATATATATATATATATATATAGTTCAAAAAAAATATATCAAGCACGCAGGAAAAAAATTGTTCTCGGAAGGACTGACGTTTCGGCCGCGGGACCGGCCTTCGTCGGAGTGATGCACACATGCGACATCAACGCAATATAAGACGAACAATGACTTAGCGTAGCACTATTATTGGCTGACAAGCGATTGTTAAAAGCGATTGTTGACAAGCGATTGTTAAAAGCGATTGTTAAAAGCGATTGTGATATTTTTTTGAACTGTTACTTCCGGGTCCTGTGTTATCCCTTCAATGTTTCAATTACGATGGATCCCGGTAAAAGCACGAGGAAAAATATCAACTGGAGGTATCCGTCAACCCCCATTTCTACGACTGTATTAGGCGACTCCCAAGTCAAGTACCTCTTCCACCACTTTGACCCTAACCGCACCGCTACTCCAGCTTTTGTGTGGCAGTCTGGAGCCCGCATAACTGACGCGCGTGTGCTCCTGGACTTTGTGCCATCGTCAACTACAACCCTCATCCTCAATGTGGGTACCAATGACTTGACCTCCTCTACCGGACGTGTAACCTTCGACAACTACCGTGACCTACTTCACATCATAGTCCAAGGAACGACCAGGCATCAGCCGTGTGTACGCCAGCCTGGTCCTACCGAGAGCTACGAATCGTCATTATGGTAAGCGAAATGATAGCCTTGTTCGTCACTGCAATCGCGAGGCCTGTGCTTTCAATAGCCTACTACAAAACTTCTGCCGGCGTTCCAGTTTCGTGTATTTCATCGACCATGGTTTTGAATGGTTGCCTTCCGCTCGCGTTCTCGCTGCTGATGGCATCCATCCTAGTTTCGAGGGCGTCGCGTTAATGGCTACGCACCTCCAGAGACTGTGCTTTCGAACAACGAATGCTTTTTCTTCCTTTTGGAAAGACACTGCTCCTTGCCTGCCGATAGACCCAACGTGCTCTCGGCATTCAGCAAGCCAGTCACTCAATGCCTCAAGTTTTCCTAGTCCCAGTGAATTCCCTGCCTTAAGTGCAACGATACCGCAGCGATCACCACCAGCGCCGTTTTCGCCAAGAACTCGACTTTCATCGAACCAACCGACCCACCACTCAGGCCACCCCCCTGCTCCCGTGCACTGTACAGTGGACCTGAACCCGTCAGTGCAGCAGCTGACGACTTCCGCTACCGTGTCCTCCACAAGCCCACCAACCTATCAACCAGACCCTCTGCCAGATCAACGTCCACTAGGAACGAGACTACGACCTAGACCGCCCCAACCAGCAACGCAAAGCACCACGCGGACCACTTCCCGAAAGACTCGGCAACAAAACAAAGCGACAAACTGACTAGGTGAGCCTTGTGCCGAAAAGGCGAATACCTCCAGTGCATTCTTAAAGCTTAGAAAAACAGTGGAAAAGCGCATCCGAAATGAACTGCATGCTTCAACCCTTAGTGCATACTCAGCGGCTCGCGTTGCACCTCGGGGACTTAGTCTTTCTGTAAAAGCAGCAACGAGCCATATGTCCGCTAAAAATATCGGTGAATGGCGCGAAATCCTTACAAAGGCCTCTTTGGATCTTACCCGTATTGTTCAGAACCATTACCAGCATGATTTAAAAGACTCTCTAAACACAGAACGACAACTGTACGCGAGTAGTGACCTCAGTGCGCATGAAATTTCCGAATTGGAAAGATATAAAGTAAAGAAGCTAAGCGAGATTTACGACAAAAAATGTAAAAAGTTGCTGTGTGATGGCGTGAACCGCTCGTTGTTTCCAAAACAGGTAATAACGGTGGTCCCGACAAACTCGTTTCCTGAGCTAGAGGATAGCACGCCGCCGTCCACCAACGTAGTAAACCTTTCGCATGTTAGCTTAAATAGGGACGAACTGCGCGTCTTGTCACGGGGCCTCACCTTCTGTCCTGCAACAGGCGGATATGATGATTTCCAATTGGCTAAGGATTTAGAGAATTTTTCACGTAACATGCGCCTGCGAGAATATTTCCATAACCGTCCGTCAACTAGTGATACTCAGCCAGTTATGTTTAGCAACAAACGTTGGACACCTCCAGTGCAACGTGACAAATACCTAGACATGTATATTGAAGCCGTCCAACACGATGTCCTTAAAGCCTACGAAAAGCAAAAATCGTTTAAATCTAATATTTCATTTGAGGAAAGGAAAGCTATTGCGTCACTGGCTAAACGCAGTGATATCGTGATAAAGCCAGCCGACAAAGGTGGTGCCGTTGTAATTATGAGCAAAACAGATTATATAAGCGAAGCCCATAGACAGCTTAACAATCCGATTTTTTATAAGCACCTAGACTATGATCCCACAGAAGAGTTAAAACAGTTGTACAAGATACTATCAATGATCTCGTAAAATCAAATCAATTAGGCGACAAGGCAGTACGTTCTCTCGTCCCGCTCAGTCCCGTCCCTGGCAGGTTCTATTTGCTGCCCAAAATACATAAAGAAAACTGTCCTGGTCGCCCCATTGTTTCGGGCATTGGCACCGTTACGGAGCAACTTTCCCGCTACGTTGATGTAATAATCAGTAGTCTTCCATGTTAATTCTCGTCCTATCTCAAGGACAGAAACCATTTTTTGTTGGACATTGATGACCTCGTTATACCAGATAATTCCCTGCTCGTGACGTTAGACGTGGTTTCACTGTATACCAATATACCCCACAGCGATGGCATCCAGGCAGTAGTTCATGCGTACGAAGGATCGTCTGATGAAAAACCCATTGGAAGTGATACATTAGCTACCTTATTGAAATTAATCTTACAGCTTAATAATTTTGAATTTAACGGCTCTAATTATCTTCAAGTAAGTGGAACACCAATGGGCACTCGCATTGGACCTAATTACGCTAGTCTTTTCATGTCGGTTCTGGAAAATGACTTCATTGGAAATCGCGCGTTAAAGCCACTTTATTATAAGCGATTTATAGATGAGATTTTTCTCATCTGGCCCCATGGTGAAAATGAACTTTTATCCTTCATAGCTGATTTCAACACCGTTCACCAATCTATTTCGTTTTCGCATGAATACTCTCGTTCTACCATTAATTTTCTGGACGTCACAGTTTCCATATCTGACAACACACTAACCACCAAGCTTTACAGGAAACCTACAGACAGGCACCGTTATCTTCACTTTAAAAGTTCGCATGTAAAACATTGGAAAACGAGTATACCGTATTGTCAGGCGCTCCGCTTTAAGAGAATTTGCTCAGAGCAATCAGACTTTCGTGAAAACTGTGAACAACTCCGCGAAGCTTTAATCCAACAGGAATACCCACCCCGCATTGTCGAGGATGCCGTTAAAAGAGCCGATGCACTTAATCGCAAGGTTTTGTTCCGCGCTAAGAAGCAACCGTCAGTTCAGGCACAAAGTAACCTGGTCCTAACACACTCAGCATCGGTGCCAAACGTTTCTTCAATTCTTAAAAAAACATTTCAACATACTAGCGCAGAGTGCTAATCTTAAATTAATCTTTCCAGTGCCACCTAGGGTAGTCTTCAGACGGTCTCGTAATCTGCATGACATCCTAACTTCATCTAAGACAAGCGTTCCCGGTAATGTCGGTTGTCGACCTTGCAAGAAGCCGCGATGCAAGGTCTGCGCGCATATGAAAACGTCAGATATTGCTAAAAGCACTGCTTCCGAATTCTTCTATAAGATTAAAGGTAATTTCACGTGTGACACCTACAACTGTATCTATTTGCTCGAGTGTTCCGTCTGCAATTTACAGTACATTGGACAAACCGAAACGCCCTTCAGATACCGATTTAACAACCATAAGTGTCATGCTGCCACTATTCCGAACCTTCCGCTATCAAAACACGTGCCCATTCCGGGCCACTCATTTGAAAATATTACAGCTACAATCCTTCAATCTGGTTTCCGTTCCCACCACGAAAGAGAGCTTCGAGAATCGTATTTAATCTATAAATTTAAGGCCGTCACTTCTGGTATGAATGAAAGTGCTGGCAAACTTTCCTTTCTACCCATTTATTTCCTCTTGACTTCCCCCGTTATTATTACCGCTACATTTTTACGCAGATAGATTAGTTCCCTATTTCATATCATTTTCTCTCGGATCATTACGAGATGTTGCGCACGCGCTTATGTTGATCAATAATCTGTGCTCAGTTGAACCTATCACGTATTTTCGTTTTGATGACGCATATGTATTGTCGCTTTATTTTTGCACTCCGTTCTCGCCCGCAAATACGCATGCGTACATTCCCGTTTTCTTGTCCTATCACGCGTACTGTTCACCACGTGCTTTTAACAATCGCTTGTCAGCCAATAATAGTGCTATGCTGAGTCATTGTTCGTCTTATATTGCGTTGATGTCGCATGTGTGCATCACTCCGACGAAGGCCGGTCCCGCGGCCGAAACGTCAGTCCTTCCGAGAACAATTGTTTCCCACGTGCTTGATATATTTTTTTCAAATGTTACTTCCGGGTCCTGTGTTATCCCTTCATTGTTATATATATATATATATATATATATATATATATATATATATATATATATATATATATATATATATATATATATATATAATACCGATAGAAAGAATGTGCATGCTACACCTATTGGCATACGGTCTCACACAAACATAAAGCGCCCATAAAGCGCCTCCTATATATTTTCAAACACTTCAAGTAAACATGCGGATCGTGTGAAGAATGCCGTCTTGATCAACGACGCCACACGTGGCAGCGCTAGAAGCCACAGGCGCGCCACAAATTCCAAGAAACTATCCTTTGTCCTCGCCGAGCCCTTCCGGCCTCCGTAGTGACGTGCGTGACGTCATAAAGTTGAATCTTTGATGCGGAGCGCAAGTCACGCTGCGATTGGTCGGACAAGAACCTACGGCTTCCGGTTAGTCTACAAGCAGCTGCCCGCGCTCCTTGTTCTTCGTGTTGCGGTGGAGGCGGCTCCCCATCTTGCGCGGAGGTGCTCTCGCATGGCGTGTCACCATACGGATCCAACGTGTTGGCGATCCTTTGAAGGCGTGCGCGTAACACAGGCTCCATAGCGGAAGGATCCGTAAGAGCACGGGCCGGCACGGACAACAGCGGTTAAGTGCTGGACACATGGTACGATTCGGTATCCGATCCGACGTGGGACGCCGCAGACGGCATACGACGATTAAGGACACATGGGGCCAACGAGCAATCAGCGCGCAGGCTCCTCCCATGGGCGGCACCTCGGCTTGCACGTTCGGACACTCGGACGACATCGTATCCTCTTCATTGAGTACAAAATAAACAACCTTACGCAGCCGTGCTTCGTTCTGTAAGAACATTGCCAATAAAGCTACGCTTTCGCGAGTGACGAAGATCCCAACAGCCCACACCGCATGGACTCACGACTCTGAGCGTAGGCCTTGGAAAGGGGGACGCTGTCGCTTGCGCCACTCGCGATCAAACGCGACCTCATCGTCGAGTGCTTCTTTCTGACAACACGATAAAAACTTGTACTCTTATGTGACGCGTTTACATGCACAACTGGTTTTCTCGACGGCCTGTATGGGAAGAGCAAAGGTGGGAACGAAGCGAGCCAGTTCACCGACACAGGTAGTGGATCGATCCCGTATTAGATGTGAAGCATCTTATGGCGAAGCTTAATCCGGTGGCGGTGGTGTGCCACGTGACCACCCTTACTGCGCATGCGCAAACCCTTTCAAAAAAATAAAAATAAAAGACCTCCTCTCCTCCTCTGACACAGCCGCTGCCATTGGCTGCGGCTGTGTCAGCCGCGCCGCTGACCGAGGAGCACGGAGTTGACGGAGTCACGGCAACCAGAAAAAGACGGTGTTACGAACCGCACGTCTGCGATGACGTATGCCATGCGAGATGGGGAGGGCAACTCGGCGAGGAGGTCAAGGAGGCTTTGGGAAAGGAGACCAGCGGAGGGTAGCGAAGGGAAGAGCGAAAGCAGGGATAGCCGGGTTTTGATCAACAAACGCGCCCAACTCCGCTATTACGTCACCGTTTCGAAAGATTCTCTCGGCTATGTGTTCGTTGTAGACTCGCGCACCACTTCCCTACGAGAACTACATTTCGACCACTGGGTGGTTTAGGGGCCCTTTAAGAAAGTTGCGCAAAGACATGACATGACTCTTGTTCTCAGTGCCCCGTGTAAATTATCCAAGGTCTGCCCAATGTTAAGCAAAGTAAAACAGGAGACTTCCGACAAGAAACGCGTGCTATAGTACACTCAATGCTAAAAAGATATATGTGAAGACCTGCTGCGTTGCAACAAGGTGTATATAGAACAAACTGGGCGCTGCTACAATGAGATGGCGTGAGAGCACAACTGGGCAGTAAACAACAACGCGGGCGGGCATTTGGCAGAGCACTGTAAGCGACAACTGCTGTCCAATTCTTAATGAGACCAAATTTTTGGCAAATGCTGTGGATTGACTAGAGAGGGAGCGGGAGCACGCAGGAGACAAGTGCATTAGCTGCACGTCAGTGGCACTTAAAGAAAAAGAGACTGCCTTGGTATCGCGATAAAGAGTTAGCACGTCATGGCGGTGATACTGGTTTATCGTGTATACGTTTTCGTGTTTCTTCAAATGAACTCAGTTGATAGTTCGCGCTCGTGTGTTTTAAGTGTTTCGTTCTCTCCTCGTGGTGTAGTGCAAAGTTTTCATTCAGGAGATAATTCAGAAGAAATAGTTCGCAAAGCGCGTGACCTTGAATTCGAACCTGCGACCTCTCGCTCCGCAACGTCCCGCGTTAAACCACTATGCAACGCAGCCTACGTAATCCATCGTACTAACGGCCAGCTATTTATATAGGCTACACCATTTACAACTTGCGGTACGCAGAGCTCGGAGGGGCTTCGACGAGTTCTTGATCTTTCGCGAGATGGCGTGAAGGGCGCATTTTAAAGGTGATCGGCCCACTAGTTTTTCGCCGGAGTTCGGATGCACGCCCACCTCCTACGTGAACGACCTGTACTTTGCCCTACAGGAGGTTGCCGCACGTGCGCGCGCGTTTATATCGGGGGGGGGGGGGGGGGGGGTATGTCTCTTGATCTCACCGGAAGCACTGCAGCAGCCGCACTTGCGAAAGGAATGAGCTGCTAGCTAGGCAAGCCAGAATAGGGGCGGTTGGTTGTGTACAGAAGCTTCCAGCGTGCTGCACAAAGTAAAAGAAGTTACAAAAGTGACAGTTTATGCTCGTCTTGGGTATACCTATGCGTCGTTTTCTGGCGTGCTTTGTGCTTAAGCAGCATATTGCAAGTTGCGAGCTGTGGCTGTTCTGCGCGCCTCACATGCGTTTTCTTTTCGTGCGTCTTTTGTACTTGAGAAACGCGCTGCAAGTTTCGAACTGCTTGCTGTTCTTCAGGTAACATTCCAAATTATTGGTATCGAATTTATGGGTTCTCCTTAGCAGCGACACTGACTTTTTTTTTGCAGAATACATGCTATTGTGATGTCGCTGGTTGTGTTCTTTTGTAGCTACAAACCGTCTGAAAAATAGATTGAGTGCTTTCGTTTTAAAAAGGACGTGGTAACGAAGTTCTTGCAGCGGCATTTATAAGTGTTTTTAAAGAACGATTATTACAAAATATTTGTACACACGTCTCACACAGAAAGCAAAAGAAATTTCAAAGCCATCTCCAACGAAGCGAGGGGCGTCGTACACTTTCCTTGGCTTCTACGGTGAAACCAACGTTGGGTGCGATGAGGCTGTACAGCTCATGACGTAAGTAACATTCAGTAGGATGACATTGCAACAGCATTTTGTCAAGATGAACTTGTTGCAACCAATTTAAGTGGCATCAAATAGAACAGATGTAGGAGTATCACACAACACAAGCGTTTTTAGATGCATGGTTTCAAGGTCTGACGTCATTCCTACGCTTACAATGCGTATACGGTACCAACAAACCTAACCTACCATCGCAATGCATACAGGTAATATTGATTCCGCTCAACATGCAATTTGGTAGATTAGTTTATGGAAAGCCCAAAAGGCGGAAAAAGTTTTGTGAAAGTGAAAAAATACCATCGAGATGTTTTTGGTGTAAACATGTCGCTTCTTTTTACAAATAATTCTATTGCAATTGTTTAATTTTCCGGCATGCGAATAACTGTTGTGCATATGAAAAAACTACCTTGGTCACATTTATTCCATAGTGATAGCAGACAAAGAGACAGTACACCAAGAACAGCTGCAGACGTCTTGCAATACGAAAACGTTTGGTGCCGTTTGCGATTACGCATGTGATGTCATCGGCTGATATCGTTTCTTTATTAGGGCTACGTCACCATTGGTTTTATTTCATTTGTTCAGCATCGATATTGGTTTGAATTTTCTCTGCGAAAGGGTTATGCACATGTGCTTCTTCCTAGGAGTCGTGACGCTCTTGACGATTACCATCTCTGTTTCATGTGCAGGCCACATCACTATTTTAGCCGTCATGCAAAATCTCATATGCATTCAACTGTATTATTGCGAAGCCATTGTTTCTACAGTTGTTTCCTTGAGCACTATACCGTAATGATGTACCGCGTTCCTTCTGAACAACAATGCAATTGAGGCAAGCCAAAGAAAAAAAAATCTTTAATCATATACCTAATTCACAAGTGCAGTTCAGTCTCACTCAAACCAGTGATGTTCCGTGCAGGGGGAATTTTCCCTTTTTCAGGGAATTTTCGACAGTCATTTTGGACGAAAGGAAAAAAAGGGAATCTTCGCGATATTGCAGGGAATTTTGAGGGGCGGCGAAATTTTTTTTTTATAACGATCAAAAGATTCAGGGATGAGGCTTTCGCATGTCGTAATCGTTTCTGGCGCATGTAGCGCGCCAAACCACAGCCTCTAAGGTTCGCTTTTTAAAGACCATAGTCTTTCTTGGGATAATTCAACGCAGAAACATTGATGACATTGATTTGACTGACTGCTGGTTTGTGTGGCCTGCGATTCAGCTGCCCGGCGAAAGTTTAAGCTTCCCGTGCTCAAAGCCCTCGCCCATCTTGATCTGGTGAATCTGTTCATACTTGTGAACATTGTCAATCAATAGTTCTGCGGTCAATTGAAAGGTTTCCCTGTCAATATATATTCTAGTCACTTCACATTTATTTATTTTTTTCTCTTTACGGTAGTTTGCAGAACCGTTCCTAATCAAGTCAATAACATGTTAAATACCACAACAAAAGCTTGCTTTTATTTCACAATATTTAGTCACCATTATTGAAAAGTTGACGTGCTTTTTGTACAAAATGTGGTGCATATAGATACAGAGCGTCTGCTAGGCACATTAATGTACGCCACGTCACTCAGTAACAACAAAAAAAAACTATAAACTTTTCTTCTCATGCAGTGGCCGCGAGCATGAGCATGTACAGCATTCCTTCCGTATCGCATACCTGCTTAAAGCGAGCTCCAAGGTAGCTCCTTCGTGGTATTAAAAGCCGATCTCAGAGGCGTTATGCTTTGAGTTGGGCAGGAAAGAAGAGAAAGCGATGGGAAGAGCCTGAAACACGTCGAACACTATATATATATGTATATATATGTATATATATATATATATATATATATATATATATATATATATATATATATATATATAAACTTTTTTGTGCAGGGAAATATGCGGGGATTTTTGGCGATGTATGCGGGGAAAAATGCGGGAAATAGGGAATTTTCGGGCTTCGGAAAGGGAATTCTTCTGTCCAGGACGGAACATCACTGACTCAAACCGATGTTAAGCGTCGAGAAAAATCTGTATACTCGCGAAAAGCACAAAAGTGGTACATGCATTTCTCCTACATCACGACAGAAAACCTTGCGCTTGCCATGAAGGCGAGAATTAGGTTTTAGCGCGCCCACAATTTCCGAGAGGTGTGAAGGAATGACGGAGAGAGTGCATTTGCCCATTCCAATTTAGCGCCGATGTTTACGTAGGGCTCAATATTTTCGAAAGTTGCGTGCGCCCCTGCACTTCCAAGTTTCTAATGCTACTGATAATTTTATTCCTCTTCTGATCAAGAATTGTTGCTGATTACTTCTGTGGCAGTATTGTAGAACCTTGGGATTATGGCTTGTTTCCTGTTGTCTTTGCAGCACCCACCACAGACCCAACGTTATCATAATACTGGGGCATATATCCTTTAAGGAAAGCGATGTGAGATATGAAGTATCCAACTACACATGCATAATGATCCCGCCTAGTCTCTACAAGATCCCAAGCAGTGTACAGAATACGCTGGTGTACGGCCACACTATTGTAAGTATAACACTAAGCCAAAAGAGATAATTCGCAATGTCAAAAAATAATCAACGTTTCGAGCAGCCATGTAAAAGCCGTAATTTCTTTTATTCGTCTTTCAGATGGAAGCGGCGAAATTGTTGACATGCATCGTCAGTAAACTGCAGCCTTTGCCCAAAGTCGGAATTTCATTCACAATGAGTGGGCGCTATTACAGACCCAAGAAAGACGATGCCAACGTTAAAGCGGCTGGCAACTACAGTGTCTTCGACAAATGTTTTTCATTCGATGCATTCACGAATCCCCAACGGGTGAGTGCAGTTTCAGGATCTAGGCAGCCTACTTGGCGCAATGTTTCTCACACGTGTCTATGCCAAAAATAACGAGTTCATGCGGGAGTTCACGCTCACTTTCGCGTGAAACGAGTGCAAGAAATATTCTAAAATCATCTCAGCCGAAGAACGAAAAACACGAACTGGTGGCAGTCACTCGAATTCAAGGAGTCATTAGGCAACGACCACTGACGGGCAGCTACAGAAGAGGGGAAAACTGTATGCGCGAAGGAGCCTTCACAAGAACAAAAGAAGCATTCATCCGCACGCGTGAATAATCTATTGTGCAGCAATAACAACGAAAATATGCAACAGAAAAAGTGATATGCATAATGGTTTCAACAAATGCAACTGCAGGTCACTTTATTCTCGCGCCTTGTAACAATGTTTACGGAGAACGCATGCTTCAGTTAACAGGAATTAACACCTGGAGCAGGCTCCCAGCGGTAATCATTTACTCTGTGAACTTGCCTGGCGCCCTAAACAATATTTTCTTCGTTTGTTAAAGCTAGAGTAAATTCTGAATACCTGGCTAGTTCTATACGAATTATGTTTTACTGCTGATTCTGTGAAATTACTGTCACACGATAGTGTTGTATAACGATGTAACAAAAATATCGTATTTCTCCCGTTTTGCTCATTTGCACATGATGTACGTATTTCGCAGTTAATAGACATATCTTGCCTTCTAATTAATGTTTGAGAGATATTTGTACTGTATATTTCCTTGTATCTGTCACTATACCTTTTCAACGTATCTGCCCGTAGCCCCTACCTTGTTCAGCGGAACTCCGATGTATGTTAGTTACTGGTACTTTTAATTACTTACAATTCGCCGAGAAATCAACATTGACATTTTTTCGTTCATTGCAAATGTTACAAATGCTAATTTACATTGCAAATGTTACAAATTTTTCTTTCTACTCCCTGTTGTGCTAGGATTTCCTATCTATTCTTTTTTATAGGACCTCCAACTAGCCTTTGGCTACAGGTCCGACAAGTGTTTTTTATTAGTGTGTTCAAGATGAAATAAATTCATTATCAATTATCAAATTTTCACACTTAAAGTGTTTTCGAGGAAACATTTTTGTGCATTGGCGTTTTCTGATATATCATATAAAATCTATCATAACAAACTTGCAAATATGTCGATTTATTTTCAGATAGAATGGGAGAATACCGTATCGGATACAATAATTCTGGTAGCATATCCTACCTGTACTTCAATTTCTTCTTGCGCGAGTGCCACCACGATACCATTTACCCGAACTCGATCGCACACATTGCAAGGAGTAGTACGACGCTTCACGTCCTCGCTTACCATGTATCACGTTCCTTATTCGCACCACAGAAGTATTTTCACATTCTCTTTATGCATGCGAATATATAACGCGTGATAAGCACGGTTGACGTTATGTTTCGTAAAAGTGAATCCAAAAAGTGATTCGTAAAAGTGAATTCCAAAAGTGAATCCACTACCACGCTACCAGCGATACCACGATTCATAGGATTCGCTGGTCCACGTATGCAATTCAGCAAAAAAAGAATTGCGGAGCTGATGAAGTAATTGTATTCGCTTTGCGATAAGCCAGTGAACGTAATGATAAATATTTATCAACATATGACGGGCAACCGTGTATCCTGACTGTTATCTGTTATCACATTAGAATAAATAAAAAGTGAATGGGCCATTATACTCGGTGAAGGTTGTTCACCAGCGAAGTCGTCATGGCGGTTGTAGGGCTTTTACTGAATGCAAATGCCTCGCGGGGAAAACATTTTTGCAGTGGGAATTCAAGCTGCGTAATATCAAAATACGGTAACCCACCAGCATTTTTTTATATGTTTAATTGTAGACCCTTTTCATAAATACGCCACCTGATGGTGTGCTTTTCGTCAGTTTCGATTTTGAAAAGTGTTGGGGATTGAATTCGCCATGTTTAGGGCAAGGAGGCGTGACTATCCGTACGTGCGCCCGTGTAGTCTCCCTGCGTGGTGCCAGACGGCTGCCTCAGCTGCACCTCACCGCCTCCGAAATCTTCGCGGATGAATGCGCTCGTGCGTGCTTTGCAAAGGTAGTCAATTGACTTCGGCCTCGCAAATAGTCACCCGTCGACCGGGTGGACGAACGACTTGACGCGGCTGCATGCGCCGAGGCGGACGCTTAGACCATCCAGCTCGGATTTCAGTAGCCGGTAACGAGGAATATTTCTCGTCAGAGCTAAAAGCTGCTGATGGCAATTTACGTCCACGTAACTGGAAGCATCGGCGATGAAGAACGCAAGGTTGGCCGGCCTGCGAAACGAGGTGGACGCGGGAGGCTGGAAGTCTCGAGCGGCCAGCGCCGAGAGCTGTCGCTTACTCTGTTCCATATACAACAGGTGCAACGTTTTAGAGGCTAAAAAAATGAGTTCGCGCTAACAAATAGTTCAATGATTTCACCGCCTGACCCTGATATCATTTTCTTTTTCAGGCTTAGTAATACTTGATGATTTGCGCCTTAATTAGAACTAAACAAACATCCGTTATGGCGCTTTTAATGTACAGTTTTACATCACCTGACGTGTCGTGGTTTCGGTATTTTATATACAGCCGGTCGCAAAGCCTCACGCAGAGGCTCGGCTCGCACGATCATTCAGAACCGCGAAAACCCAAGTAAAAAGACACGCGTATTTATCCATTTGGCTGACCGAACCTCTTGCGCAGCATCAACAGAGTGTGTGTGAAATTGAGTGTAGTCAGATCCGCAGGGGCATGACAACTTGGCTGCCAGCAGCGGCCTTCTCTTTGGCGAAGCACACTGTGTATGTGTTTGCTACGGTGGCTTGGCGTCATCGCTGCCCTCGCTACCGTGTCCTGACTCAACCGGCTACATCAACAGACTGCGAGTTTCATTCCGCACTCACCGTGGCCCTGAACCGCGCTGCCAGCAATGTACTTCCCATTTTCCTGCAAAGCTGGCGGTGTTGGAATGCCGTGTCACCAGCGCCGAGTACGCAGGCCACTGCAACGCGCTTACGATGGTCGATACCGCGTCATCTATCGCGCAGACAAGCATTTTACATACAAATCCGTAGCATGCCTACAAGTCATAGCGCTTCCACGACCATAATGACATTGACACATGCACAGTGCGCAGGTAGGAGACACATGTCTTTCTTTACATCGGTCAGAAGTGTAGATTTGAAGGGCTCGTTTTGCTTTGCTAAACAAAGTATTAATGAGAACTTACAGACAGATACCAAGGAAAGTATAGGGGCAGATATTAGAAGTAATTGTAATGTAAATGTGAAGATAGAAAAGCGGACGAAAAGATTACTTGCCACCGGCAGGGACCGAACCTGTGATCTTCGAATAACGCGTCCGATGCTCTACCACTGACCTCGGTCTGTTCCACATACATTTCAGTTCCCGTCGCGGTGGCTTCGTTGGTGACACAACAGAACACATCACCATCCAACCATCTTTAGCAAGTCGTTTCCGGCACAATGCACAACACTCGGACTGGCTGCCGCGCTAGCGAAACGCTGTGCAGCGGCCGTCGCAGTAGATATAGCCACCCTAGTCGCAGACAGTGTCGTCTGCTGCGGCGCCCTAAACATGGCGGCTTGTAGCAGTCTACGTAAAGGGCGCTCGGGGCGCCTTTTAAGGAAAGGGTAAATTGTTTGAATGCAAGGAATTCATACGGTTAATGTTTTCAGGCGAACTTTATGAAGAAGTGACTGCAAGTGCGTCAGATTTACAAAACAATATTTAGAGCACTCAGTATTCAATTGTAGCAAAAATGACGTCATAAACCTTGGTTTCTATGTTTCACAGCATCACTTCTTCAATAAATTGTAATTAACGAGCCATATATGCGGCAGTTATGCATGATCTGTTGTTGCATAAGTTAAATCACAGTTCATGGTAGATATGTAATGAAAGTTTTTTTTCGGGGATCTTCATTTCAATTAAACAAATTCTACATTTTTGAAAATGCTTGTGGAAGGCGGGACGTCGTCGAACGTGGCAGCACCGTCTTCAAAATTATCATATGCAAAAGTACTCCGAAAAATGAAATTAAATAAAAACGAATTTGTTACGCAGCAGGTTCAGCTCACCCAAACATCAATACATCTTGCTTATTATTTCTAGTAGTCCACACAACCAGCACAAAGAACTTCTTTGCACAAATATGTAAAAAGTGCCCCAAAGGTTTAAGATATGTTAACATCTTGCCACCATGCCTGTGTAATTTAGCGCTGAAGGAACCTGCAGTGGGAGCGTGGGAGCTCTCGTTAAAACCCAAGCACCGGAAATAATTTTTTTCTAGATTTTAATGCACCGTTTTTCCCGCAACTACAGAGAAAGCGCCAGGAGTTCCAGCTTGATGGTTCAAAATCATTCGATGCACATTATTTCCTCCGCTATACTCCTATTCAGGTCACGCTTAAAGTGTTAGTTATTGCCAAGAAACCGGATATTTTTCTTCTACTTTCCTGGATATAACCAGCATTTAACCAGGACCTGCTTAACAGTGTACTCCTTAGTGGACACTAGAGGAGTAGTTTCATCCACACGCGCAGATAAACGGTGAAATCCCCTAGCCATATGCACGTTTGCAGTAATATTTCTTTTGACACATTGAGTAGACCACGTTTAATTTCAATAAATCGCATTTTTATATCCTTGCAGCTGTGTAACCGTACAGGATATGAATACTACGCTAACCTGGCTCGAGACAGCGATTACCTGTATTCGTTCACTTACGATAAGGGACGAGGAAGACAACATACCATTGTGTTTGATGACCTCCAGAGCATCAAGGAAAAGGTGAGAATGTGGAGTATATGATTTCAGGAAAATTATCCCGACCCTAATGTTTCACTTAGGTGGCTTGTGAGGATCTAGCACGCAATGCATGTACGAGGGAAGCGCTTGCTGAAGGCAAACGTCTAGAAGTCTCATGACTTGGGAAAATTGACCGGCTCGCCGCGTCGGCGGCGTCAGCACTAGTGATGCAAAAATCATCGCGCGCAGACGTCAACATGACGTCTCAGATTTCCGAAACTTGTGACGTGTTCATGACGTCATTATGATGTCAATGAGATGCCACATCACTTGACGTGACCTGATGACTTCGTCACATGACGTCACAGCTTGGTCAAAGGTGCGCCGATCACGGAGGCAATGTCATGGCAGGTTCGAGCGTCCTCCAATCCTGGAGGCAGTGCAATGCCGCGTGCGGTGCTGAAAGCTTTCGGTGGGCGTTGGGGCAATATCAATGCAATGCAGAAGAAAACGGCTCTCGCCTTCGAGTCGCCTTAGGTGAATGCATGAGGGAAACTATGTCTTTCGTTTTGTATTACCGTTTGTTTTATTGCGATAGCAATTATATCGACAGTCTCGACGGGTTTTTGCCATCGCCGTTACCGTCGCCGCCGCCGTCATGTCACGCATGAAGTCCAAATTGATAAGAACCCCCTGCGCATCGTACGTTCTACTAGCGGGTAATAGCGGGCGAGCGGGAGCGGTGAACGCGGCTGAAGCGGCGATCAAGCGAGCCGGCCCCTCTCGGTCGCTCCTAGGCGCATGCGATAAGATCCCCCCAAATGTTCAACCGGCACCGCCCGTCGTTCGCGAGCGTGAAAAGACGCGAGGGAGGAGGAGGAGGGGGGGGGGGGGGTCCCTCGAGGGACCTTCGATTTTACGACCGCGGTCGTCGCGGGCGCGCGCGTTATCTCCCTATCTGGGCCGCCGACAGCGGGCGGCCGGTGTACCCTTCTACGTGCTGCGCTCTCAACGCGAAGAGAATGTGGGGTGCAGAGTGTCCATGGAGCGGCCGTATTCTCTTGCGTGAGTTGCGTGAGATCTGATCCAAAAGAGTTACCTGCCAGCCTCACTTCGTATAACATTACAATTTGTTGCTATCGCATTCATTGCTTCACCCTTGCGGTGAAACTGTGACCCTTTTTTTTAGTCTCTTCTTAGCATCCTCTATTCTTTTTTTGTTTTCTTAATTTTCAAATTCCCTTATTCGGGTCAGTCATGCCCGCACAGCCGCATCGTTAGTTGTGACGTACTTGAAGCGAATATCATGCGAATGATGTCCTGACCCATCAGTTGTTTCCCCCTATTGAAATCCGGGATCCTTCACCTCGTAGGACGAAAGGTTGACCTCTTTATTGCCTACCGAGAGGGCCTGTTTTTCTGATAGTATACATGTTCTCTGCTAAGCAAACGGCCGCCCCCGCTGCAGCTCCTTTTGTAGTCATTGCTGGAAACTAATCAACAATATCTGTACCTATTTCAAACTAAAGTTATGTTCTTATATCTATTATGAACCTTAAGTGCAGCTGCCCGTTTTATGTAGTATACTTTTTATAAGATGCGTAACAGCAAAGCCGTGCTTAGTCCAAGCTTCCCCGTACTTTGGCGTAAAGCTGGTCACAGTGTCTTTGGGGCGTGGCGAGAGCGGCACTCGGTAGGACAGAAAGGGCGGTGCCAAGATGGGCGAGGGCAAGTGTTGGTGGAGAGGGTGAACCAATGAGAGGAGCAGAAACATGGGTGAGGGGAAGCCGGACGAAAGGGGCGTCACACTCGCCGTTTCCACATTGTTCGCGAGGTGGACTTCGCCACACTTATTCTTCACTTCAACCGGAAGTCGGTAGGTGAAGCGGAAATGCTGCGAAGGAAATACCGGTGGCTCTTGCTGCTCGCGTCCGAAGAGGGAATTTTTCAGGAAGTTCATGAACATTCAAGCATCATGGTTAGCACAACCTGCAGTTGCGATCAAAACTGTGCGATCACAATTGTGACGTGTGCCAGTAAAGTTACTATTGGCAATTTTTCAACACGTGATTCCTATTTCGTTGGAAACTACAGGTAGACAAATATACGAGCCGTTCTGACAAAATGATCTTGCACATTGTGGGAGAATATTGTCGCTGGAGTCGGTGGGTGACTCTTCCATTTTTTAACTAAAATAAATATAATGCATATCATTGGCGCAAGTCTGGGTGCAATAAAGACAGGACACGAGAGACAAGAAGACAGGAAGAGCGCTTCTTCTTGTCTCTGGTGTTCTGCTTTTGAGGATCTCTGCTTTTATTTTCACACCATGAGCTAACTCTCCCAGCAAAGGATTCTGTTAGAATATGTACCGCGTGAGTGAACTCTTATTTCGTAAGATGAATGGATTTCTAAAGAGTGGTGCACCGGTTTGGAGGATTGTCTGTTGATTTTCAATCAAACTGCAGTTTTAAGACTGCACGACTTTAGTCGCCATTTACTCGACTAACATATGACCCATGGTCTTATACTGTGCGCTCTGTTTCTTTCTCATTGATGCAGATCTGCCACGTCATCTACAATTCCACGCTGGTCAACTACACTTTCGTTGCGTACGACGTGAACGACGATTACTCTGCGTTCGAATGCCCGAAAGCGCAACTAGGTTCATTCTTGAGACTGGATAAAATTAACCAGCTAAATCAATTTCTGCTAACGGACTCCAAAAGCATGCCATTCACGAGCTGCAATAATATTTAGGGTTAACGCTGCTCACGTACATAGCCAATATATACTGATATGTTGCGTGTTCGTGGACATATTAAACGCATATATGTTGCCACATGAACATTTGTGTTGAGGATATTTTGGTTGTACTTTAGGTATTCCGTCTTCCTTTGTTTTATATATACAATAGAAGGTTTGAAAGTGGTAAATCTTATGACGTAAATAGCAGCCGTTCTGTGTCATTCCAAGTATTCCGAGGCATGTCTAAATTCGTGGCCTTCGGACTACACTGAATAAGTAAAATACAGATTCGGAGCTATATGCACCTTTCCCTATGTATATCGCTCCAATGTGCATTTGATAAGTCGAGGCGGAATCTATCTAGTGCGTCGGGTGTTACGAGCTGGTGAAATTCCTTAGCCCGTGTAGCTTGTTTAGGAATTGCTTTTTTGCAAATAAATCTATATGCTCAAGTGGTCACTCAGATCACAGCAACTAACACACGAATGTACATTTGACATGTCAATGTTTCAGAACGTTGCTGTGATTCGGGTAGGTGCTTTAGTCGCAATGGTGGATCCGTAGGAGCGCAAAAGAACATGAGAACTAATGCTGTTAGAAGACGAGGCGAGCATATCCATATTAGTCTCCACGGATTAGAGCGTCTCACTTATGTATACCAATAAATCTGAGGTAAGCTTCATAGAAGTCAAGGAATGCACGCATGTCACCTCCAGGTGGTCTGTAAAACGCTGATAGAAGGGTTATTATTTATTTATTTAATTAATTATTTATTTATTTATTTATTTATTTATTTATTTATTTATTTATTTATTTATACCCTCAGGGCTTACAAGAAGCATTTAGAGAGGAGGGGCTAAAGTAAATCACTAAAATACACAAAAAGTAAGTATACAAGGAAAAGCAGAGTGAAAACAAAACATCGAAAGAAAATATAATACTCTGGGTAAAAGAGCACAGATGGTAATAAGATATGATTATACATCTGCTAGCGAAAATGGGTCGCAAGATGAAAATAAAAAGGTAGCGATAACTTTGAATGACAATGCATACTAAACCAAAAGACTCGACTGCTGTACTTTCGTGCGTAAATAGAACTGCAATATATATATATATATATATATATATATATATATATATATATATATATATATATATATATATAGAGAGAGAGAGAGAGAGATAGAGAAGAGACAAAACTTAGCTGTTGTCTTAATTTTATTTTCCAACGGTTTCGACTGGCGGACCGGTCTTCGTCAGGGCTGATGAGAAAATGCGACGATATGCGAACATCACAGATCGACGTAGTCAATGTTAGTTGACGGAAGGACAGGAAGACAACAATAAATCATTGATGTTGACAGTAGTGACGTATATTTTGTCAAACAGTTCTCCTCGACTCATTCGCTGGAGCAAGGAAAGAAGAGAAGGGGGAAGCAAGCCCCGTTTGGAGTGCGGCAGGTGCCGTAGATACGGGCAACAAATAAATAAATAAATAAATAAATAAAAAACACAACTACAATCATAATAAAAAAAGAAAGAAAAAAAAGCCGGCAGATCCTACGCACTGTGGGAATCGATGTAATGCGAAGCAGCCAGGAAGGAGCAAATCATGCTTTACATAATTTGCATGTTATGTTTCACATGGTACGACCTATCATATATGTTCGTCATACAGTCACATCGCGATATACCAATTTTGGTGTATGTCAAGCTAGCGAACTGGACGCAAGCGCACCATGAGCGTGGCATGTAAATGGCATTGTAGATGACATGCATGCCAAGATTTTCATGTTACCACCTGCCACTTATGTTCGTTATACAGTCATGTCACTCAATACAAAATTTGGTGCATATCAAGTTTAGAAAACGGCAGCCAGCGCGCCATGAGCGTGGCATGCAAGTAATGTCGCACATGACAAGTCATGATTTCCATATTACCACTTGTCATTTGTGTTCGTCATACAGTCATGTCACTCAATACCAAATTTGGTGCATATCAAGCTAACGAAACGGCCGCGAGCGTGCTATGAGCGTGGAATGCAAGACATGTCGCTCATGAAGTCATGATTTTCATATTACCACTTGTCATTTATGTTCGTCATACAGTCATTTCACTCAATCCTAGATTTGGTGTATGTCAAGCTAACGAAACGGCCGCGAGCGCGCCATGAGCGTGGCATGTAAATCATACTTTTCATGACAAGTTAGTCATGATTTTCATGATATGACCAGCCATTTATGTTCGTCATACAGTCATGATATGCCATACAAAATGTGGTATAAATCCCTTTAACGATACGGCCAGGAGAGCACAAAGTCGTAGGCGGCTAGATAGATAGATAGATAGATAGATAGATAGATAGATAGATAGATAGATAGATAGATAGATAGATAGATAGATAGATAGATAGATAGATAGATAGATAGATAGATAGATAGATAGATAGATAGATAGATACGCTCAAAGTCGCCGAAGTTCGCGAAGTAATGCTTCGCATTTAAAAGTAAACGAAAAAGGTCGGGCGGCTTCCGCGACGTGCCTTTGAAGGTCGGGGGCGGACGCGGGGACATTGTTCGTGTGTTCGGGCAGCAGGCAATTACTTGCAGCGAGGGGTGCATCCCGGGCAGAGCTAGAAAGCCCCCGATCCGGCGCCTCCTGCCGTTACTTCGAAAGAAAAAAGCGAAAAAAAGAGAACGGCCTGTCGGTGTTTGTTTGTCGCTTACCAGTTGCCTATTTGTGGGGGGCAGAATTAGGGGCAAGGAATGTGCACGTGCACAAGGCCGTTTCAGAAGTACAGTTTACCCCTCGCGCCAGTGGACACATGTCGCCAATATGACGGCGTGGGCGCATACACTCTGCCCTTTCAGTGCCGCTCCCTGAGGCGCCCGTGGTTCAAACAGCTAGTGCTGGCTAGCCTCTTTTAAGGCGAAAGCCTTTAATGTCTCATGCTCACGTCCGTCCGGTGTCCGTCCGTCCGTCCGGTGTCCGTCCGTCCGTCCGTCCGTCCGTCCGGTGTCCGTCTGTCCGTCCGTCCGTCCGTCCATCCGTCCGTCCGTCCGGTGTCCGTCCGTCTGTCCGTCCGTCTTTCCGTCCGTCCGTCCGTCCGTCCGTCTGTCTGTGGGATGCGTCTGTCTGTCTGTGGCCGCCGGGATGCGCAAACGGACGCCGGTCGCGTCGGACTCTACAGCGCTCGCTCTTTGCTTGCGTAGCTTCGCTGTGCCCAGCGATTGCAATCACTCTGACCTACGCCGTCTCAATGGACACAGGCGTTCACGGAATACACCTTCGAATTTACAAATGGCCCGTCAATCTAAGCGCTGGAACGCTATGGCGTTTGCACGATGCACAAAGCGCGAGAAAATACTAACGCATGCGAACGGAGGAAGATTAGTCTCGCGTCTCGCTGCGACTCGCGGTAAAAAATTAAAAAAAGAAAACACGCACACATTCGCTTTGTGTGTCATCCCACTGAGAGTGTAAAAAAACATGGTTGATCCCTCTGTCATAGGAATTGTTATAACACGGTAGTAAAACGTGTCCTTAGAGTAGTAGTTGAATGTTTACTATACATTGATATAAAAGAGCTTACAGAATGTATATCCGTGTTGAACCGTTATAGCACCGTTTAACGTGGATGCATCCACGCTGACACTCGGTGGTGCATCTGTATCCCGACGACTAACGTCTATGAGCAATGATTAACAAACCCTTGTGGTCATATATGCTTGTGGTAGCTGTACGGTGAGAGCGGAATCAGAGAAAGCGGTGTGACCGCCAGAAGAGCGACACTGATTGCACGCCGAATTTGAGCTAAGGCCGCCTACTCGCGGCATCAGAGTTGATGATGAGCCACGTTTAATAAAGGGATTGAACACCACTGACCGACCAGAGGGAAACGCAACGCGCGTCGTGTCTTGCCCGTTGGCCGGCTGCCATTTTTCGCGGGGTGAATGTAAGTTGGGAACGCGGCCACGCTAAGCACTCGCACGTCGCAGAGCTATCTTTGGTATGGATGCATGCTATGAGCGACGCCGACGCTGGGGGTGAGGTCGCCACCTGGCGGTGTGTTAATGCGTCGACAAAATTGCACTTCTCCTATTCGAAACGTGCCGAATGGGACGGGCGCGTAGACACGACGCTCTGAAGAAACTAATCGTGGCTTTCACATTTATGATGCATTACATAACTTTAGCAAGATCACTGTGAGAGGACAGTGGTAAATATAAAAGGCGCATTTGTAATGCCTACGGGGAGTGTGACCGAAAAGCGATGATAAGAATAAACTTAACAAAGTAACAGGCTACAGGCCAATTACGCTGACAAACATCGGATTATAAAGTGTTCATGAAGGTATTGGCGAGTAGACTACAAGATGTTATATGCGATATAGTAGGTCCGCAATCAGACCTGTGGGATAAGAGGAAGGTCGATATTTACAAATATCCACGTGGCTCGTAGCATACTAGAAACTTGTGATGCAGATTTTAGAAAAGTTGTTATGTTACAAATTGACTTAGAGAAAGCATTTGATAGGGTATGTCACAAACTCCTGTTTTCAATTCTTGAGCATGTAGGAGTTGGGTCATTAAGAGCAGATGGAGTCAGAATGGCATATGAAAACTGCACAACTAACCTCACTTATTAACCACGAGCTAACTGAAAGGATTGAAGTGCGCTCCTCTGTGCGTCAGGGGTGCCCCCCTGTCGCCTCTTTTGTTCGCGATATATCTAGAAGCTCTGTGTAGAAAACTTAATGAAAGTCCGGATGTGCGTGGCTTCAGCCTTAGAAGGGTGTGAAGTACGGTTACTAGCTTACGCTGATGATGTTGTTGTTTTCTGTTCTGATAAGGAGAGTGTTACAACTTCTATGAAAATTATACGAGAGTTTTGTGACATGACAGGCAGTAATGTAAACCTCAGTAAATGTGTCGGCTTATGGCATGGTCAATGGCAGACAACGCCACGCATTTTTGAAAGAGTGCAGGGGACACGAACAGCGGGGAATTTATCTTGGGGTACCACTAGGAACCCATCGAGACACTAGAGAATTATGGAATGGAAAGATTCAGGAATTAAAAGCTCAAGCTGACAAATGGGGTGGGCGGGACCTCTCAATTTTCGCGCGCGCGGCCATTTGCAGGATCTTCTTGGTTAGCAAGCTGGTCTATCTTATGCAAGTCCTAAGCGGCTCTAGATTCAACTTTAAGAAATTTCATAGAGTATTTGCCGTTTTTGTGTGGCAGTCAGAATATGAAAGAACAAGCAGAAACAACTTGTTTCGCAAGTTAAGACAGGGGAGGATTGTCATTGCCGAATTTATTCTTAAAGCAACTCGTCTCAAGATTTTTGTTCTTGCGTGACACGACAAATCCTTTTTAGATGTGAAGCATCTTATGGCGAAGCTTAATCCGGTGGTGGTGTGCGGCGTGACCACCCTTACTGCGCATGCGCAAACACTTTCAAAAAAATAAAAATAAAAACCTCCTCTCCCCCCCCCCTCTCTCTCTCCTCTAGGCATCCCTCCCCGCGGCAACCACACCCTCACGGCACATGCGCCTTCCCTCCTCTCTCCTTCTACGCTCCCCCCTCTCTCCTCTAGGCATCCCAGCCCACGGCGTCCACACTCCCACTGCGCATGCGCGTCCCCCCCTCTCTCTCCTCTCCTACGCTCCCCCCGCCCTCTCTCGCCTCGCGAGGCCGACGCAGGCAGCGTCTGCTAGCGAGTTTCTTGGTTGACAAAACCGACTGCTCGCGCTGCACAACCGTTCACTGGCCACCCCGCATATATGGCAATGGATCTTGACCTCCATGCTGGTGCCGGTGGGAGATTTCTCCTGTGCGTTGTTGAACAATAAAAATTTTCGCAGCGTGCGCGTTAACTAAAAGCGGACTGCGGGTCTCTGTGTCCAGTCGGAGTCTTCTGTCTCTCATTGCCCATTAGCAGCGATTGGCATGTTCCAGTAGAAAACACCGCTCCATCACTGCGTGCTTTGCGCCTCCCCAGTTTTCTCTCCTGCGCAACGCTCCGATGAGCGCCAGCGTCAACGCCGCCGCCAGTGTAAGCGTTAGCGCCCGCTGCTTCACATCTACACATGGTTCCCTTTAGCGGAGATGGTGTAATTTTTTGAGAACAGTTATCCAAATCCGATTAAGCCATGCCTTGCCTAACTTTGTTGTCTCGATGAGAGAGGGTGGGTGTTATGCAACGAGTAAATTTTTACGCGAAGTTGTTGTGGCATTTAGATTTTTGAACTATCACTTCTCCATTGAATATTTGGGTACTGTGACTCGCAAACGTTTAAGTTCGGATTTGATTGACATTGTGTTCCCAGAACCATTGTACCGATTGCTGTACAGTGAAGGCCAGGGCAAAGATGTACTTAAACGGGTTAAACGAATGAAGGTACCAGGAGGAGTGAAAACATTCTTTTTTAAACTCCATACTAATACTCTGCCAGTGAAAACATGGCTGGAAGAAAAAGGGGAATATGTGACCATGGGGCACTGATTGTTTACTTTGTAGGAAAGCTGAATCCTATAGAACATGTATTTGTAGACTGTTGGAGTGCGGTTTTCTTTTGGGATATTATGCAAAGAACCCACAAAAAAGAATTACCGCTGACGCCACATGGCATTCGTTATTTAACTACAGGTCAAGGCAGTATACCTTATGACATGTTTTTTCTCCTCGGCCTTCATAGCATATGGAGAAACCGCATGGCTGTATGGAACTGTGATGTAAATATTAGATCAGTGAACACTTACTTTACCGAATCTGTGAGCAAATTACGGGAAGTATTTCGGAAAATTGGAATACGGCGAAGAAGTGTTGGCATTGATGGATGATCTTGTCAAAATGAAAGTTTTTTGTAATCTCAGCCGCACGCCGGAAGCGCTGCGGTGGAACAGTGCGTACATGTCTGGCAATAAAGAAAAAAAAGTGACCGTGGCGCAGTGGATAGCGTGCCCGGCATCTCATCGTGCGGGCCATGAGGGCGTAGGTTCGACTCCGGGTGACGCTACTTTTTTTTCTTTGTCTTCTGATACTTTAGCCCACATGCTCTGGCAGTGCCCTGTGCTACAGGACTTCAACAACAGCGAGGACTGGGAGAAAGCCATCACGAGCTCAAAATTGGAAGACCAGTCTAAGGCTGTCCAGAGGGCCCGTGAGAGAGCGGAGAGGCATGGCCTTCCGGCTCCAACATGGGATTAGCCGACAACAAGCCAGGGGTCCTCTGTAGGACTGTACTGGCTGGCTCCTCAGGACCTTAATAAAGTTCCTTGTCTGTCTGTCTGTCTTCTGATACTATGTATTTTTTGACGTCATTTCCGTGACTAAAATACGTCACTGAAATCTTGGCGGACCCCGGCATAAAACACTTTCGTGTTAAAAAAGAAAGACATGGACATAGTCAGTAGAGTGGCCAAACCGGTCACCGAACACTTTCGAGAGTACAAAGTGTTCCTTGAATTTTTCTTCGGTTCTCAGGCATTCCGTCGAATTCCTTCTACGAAAGGGCACCGCGTCTTGGAAGCTCACATCGATGCGGCGGCCTCAGACGCAACGCTGGAGACGAAGAAGGCGCTGCTCCTCAATGCTCTTTTTGGGTGGACGGACTGGACGTGTACCGCAAGGCTGCTGACTAGCAGACGCAGCTTGACGGTGTTCCAGGGGGGGGGGGGGGGGGGGGTTGATGTGGTAATATTTAATTTCATTACCTTTATATAAGAATTTAAATGTAGTGCCACCGAATACATAAGTGGCCCTTTTCAAACAAGGGGTGGTGATGGGGTGTCATCGGGTTACGGTTGCGGTTTCGTAACCCTTAAGCTCCCCTTAAATGAGCGCTGTACATATGTATATATGGGTGCCTTATTCGCAATAAAGTGAGAGTTTCCCTCGGGTCTCTTTTGTTGGGCCTTTCTGATCCGTAAATCAGCCGCTCTGGCGCACCGTTGCTTTGTTCTCGCGGTGTCGCGTGACTCACGGCCGCGCAGGTGAAACGGTGAGTAGAGACCCCTGTGCTAGTTCTAGCGTGGTGTGAAAAGAAATGCGCCGAATGTGATATCCACGGTCGGAGAACAACACATGTGCATCAACATTTTACAATAGGAACTTCCCTTCAATTGTCTCTTGCCGCCAATTAGTGAACCTGGCCCTTTTGTGAGTACGCTCCAAAGTGTAATCATCATCACTGAAACAGCCATTCTCGTCCTCAATTCTCGAGACGCTGTCGGTGAGAAGAAGAAGAACACCGGTGCTTCGGAAGTGACCTGGTCGCCTTCTGCTCTTGGAAACTGTGAGTAATTGAGGTGCAGCAGCAACCGTATTACTGCCTCTAGCTTCGTAGAAATGCCACCGTGCTAGCTCACGAGCGAACCGTTGGAACCTGCAGCTTTGTTATCAATACGTCAAGACTGCACGCGTACCGATGCTGACTAGTAAGAACCGATACTGCACAGGAAGTGTTTTCTTTATGGTCTGGCACTCGAATGGGCGGATCCTAGTTCGGAAAGCAGACGGTGCTCGAGCTATTGTAATACGAAGTGAAAGCGAGTAACTAGAGTTAGCTGCCTCATAGGTCACTGTCGCATCTCTTGTAGCTCTTCCTCAAAATGGCTTCTCCATTACCCGACCGTATATCCGGCTGAGCTTGCCAATCAGGGTTATAGCAGCATATACAAGAGTATAAACTGTTTTCATTCAAACCTTCGATCTGCCAGGAACAAATAGGACGAAACTGAGTGTTTTTTAGTGATGTGCTTGTTCTATTTCATGCTCTTATATTTACGGAAACCTGGTATCGTGGTGATACTGATGCTTTCTGTATGCCAGCGTATGATTGTCATGGTCTCAACCGATAAGCAAGCGAGGGAGCGTAGTGTGCATTCTAACGCTTAGGGGAATCAACTGTGAAATTTTTATGCATTTACGCGTGTCGCACCAGACTACGAAATGATTACGCTAAAGAGTGGTTCGTTTGTGTAATGTGTGTGCTACCGCCAACCTGGACGAAACATGTGCAATTTATTATCCTTTTTGGATGCACTGTTGTAATTTGTTCATGACGTCAAGTGTACGGTGATCATTGGAGACGATCTGAACATTAGTTTTGGTACTGATAGTGCTATAAAACTGGATGTAGAATCATTGCTTGACATGTATTTGTGTTACAATGTAATAATTTCACCTACGCGTATTACTGAAAATACAGCTACAAAATTAGATGTTTTCATAACCAACTACAATAAATCCCATTTTAAGGCAGGCCTAATTAATTATGCTATAAGTGATCACTTACCTGTTTACATTCCATTGTCTCAAATTAACAGCTTTAAAAAGCACAACATTTACGTGCACCGTGAGATAAATCCCATCACGCTGTTAAACTTCCGGGACTGCTTATCTAACGTAGACTGGTGCGATGTTTTAAAACAAGACGACCCAGATGCAGCCTATGAAAAGTACATATGCGAATTTATGCCTATTTATGATCAACGTTTTTGCCTAGAAAACATCTGGCAGGTCAGAAAAGGGTAGGAAAACATGGATGAATCATGAACTGCTCAGCCAAATAAGAAAACCTGAACCACTTTAGAGATCGTTTATTCAAGTAAGGTCTGCTGAAGCACTGAATACTTGTAAAGCATTAAGAAAGAGTCTAAGCAAAGATATTCGCTCAGCCAAAAAGGAGTATTACACCAATTTGTTCAGCTCTTCCCAAGGAAGTTCCGAACAGTTGTGGAAAAAATTAAAATAAATAATTGGTCATGTACCTGAATCCCTTAGCAAACTAGTAAAACACGGAATGGAGTTAGAAGGTTCAGAGCTTTCTAATGCATTTAATGATGTCTTTGTCGGTTGCACCCCTTTGTCGAATGATAACTGTATCCCGGCTTTAACATATCATAATGAGCACACCATTTTTTTAGACCGGGTCAGTGAAGCTGAGGTTGCTTCGTCTGTCACCAAACTCAAAAACAGCAAATTCCTCGATGCGTCAGGGATGCAATCACACCAGTTAAATATGTTATCGACATAATATCACGCTGCTCAATTCACATTTTAGGGGCGAAGCTCCTTAGGGCGTGGGTCTGTCCCTCCTCTGTAGTCGTAGTAGTAGTATGTAGGTAGGTAGGTAGCCACGTGTAGTGGAATGTACCCACTCCACGTGATAAAGATGACGATGACGCAGTATAGTGGAATGTACCCACTACACGTGATAACGATGAAGTATAAGCGCGTTCCAGTATAGTGGAATGTACCCACTACACGTGATAAAGATGACGATGACGCAGTATAGTGGAATGTACCCACCACACGTGATAACGATGAAGTATAAGCGCGTTCCAATATAGTGGATTGTACCCACTACACGTGATAACGATGACGCTGATGACCATGAAGTATAAGCGCGTTCCAGACCACACATTCTCTTTCTGCCATGGATGAAAACGATCGAGCTACGCCCACTCATCATCATTCACTTCGAGGATATGGCGTAATTTTTTTTAATATAATCCTTATCAACGGAGTGTTCCCAAGTCAAATCCAATGTACCAAAGTAACTGTTATTGACAAGACAGGTGACAGACATGATTTTTCCAATTATCGTCCTATTTTCATCCTGCCAGTTTTTTCTAAAGGACTAGCGAAAATCATACTTAAATGACTCGCATCCTTCGTAGACAGATATAAGATCCTAAATCCAGTACAATATGGTTTCCGAAAAAAAGAAATCAATTGAGCTTGCCTTTCTTGCACAGAAAAAATATATTCTTGAACATTTTGAAAATCAAAACCTTCTGTTAGGTGTGTTTTCAGACTTCAACAAGACTTTTGACAGCTATATTCATCAGGTTCTCCTCCAGAAGCTTCATCACTACGGCATCAGGGGTAACGCCCACTGCTTGATATCATCGTACCTACGACACCGCTCACAGTATGTAGAAATAAACGGATACGCAACTTGCTCAAGACAGGTTTATTTAGGTGTACCTCAAGGTAGCATTTTAGGCCTGTTTTGATTTCTTTTATATATTAATGACATTGTTAGCGTTGATCCGACGGTAAAGTATATTACCTACGCCGATGACGCGAGCATTTTCCTCTCTGATCGCTCCTCCCTTGATCTAGTAAATCATGCAAACACTGCCCTTGATCTAATTCAGAAATGGTCCATACCAAATTACCTACGCTTAAATGTAGCATAAACGAAAGCTCTCATGTTTTATCCACGCCATAAGGAATGCCTCACACATCCGCTATTTATTAATGGTACGTCAGTTGAATACCTTCAGTCCTTCAAAACCCTAGGCATCTATATTGCTGCTACCATGTCATGGGGTGCACACATCAATTTCCTGGTTAAAAAACTTTCACGTACTATTGGACTTTTGCAGCGAAACAGTACAGTGTTTCCGATTACCGTAAATCTGCTCCTTTATAATTCGCTCTTCTCTTACATTCTGAACAATGGTGCTCTTGTGTGGGGCACAACCACAAATGCTAATATTGTAAAATTATTCCTACGGCAAAAGCGAATTATCAGACTAACTTGTAAGATGCCCTATTTGTCACATACAGCTGAATTGTTTGCAAAATTAGACGTCGTAAAACTGCCATCACTTTACGAATACTGGCTTTCCCTTTACTTCAAACTATCCACAAAATCCAGGACAACGTTTTGCAAAACTTGGCAAATCTTAAAACAAAGCGAGTTGCATACAACTCCCGTAATCCCGAGCAGTGGGAAGTAACGCGATGTCGTACGAACCTATGGGGAAGCAAATGCTCCTTTGCCACCTACCCTCACTCTTAAACCGGTAACAACGAAGAATTGGCGTTGAAATTACAAACGAAACATTTAAAGAGCTTCATTATATGTTTATATAAACAGCCCACAACATTGTTCATATTCTTACACTTTTGTAGAAAGCCTCCCACTGTTCGCTTTGGTTTATATATGTTGCCTTATTTCACAATTGTTGCTTTTTTACGAAATGTTGTTTCACCAAGCTAAAACTTTTCACATAAGTTTCCTGTTACATTCTGCCATACCATTTTTGAACAATCTTCCAAAAGCGTATTTCATTAGTTATTGTGTACCTTGTTGCTCAACGTGTTTCTTTTTTGTTATGTATTTTTCCGACGCACTGTCTGTTGCTGCCGTTCTAAGGGGGCTGTCACCTCGTGAAGCTGCTCATGCAGTAGCTTTCTGTGACAGTGCCTATCTTTCTTCCTTTGAAATACAAACAAACGTTGAATTAAAATTGAATTTACAGGGACCCGAATTGCCGCATTGTAAACAATTCGTCTTTTTCTGCCGCTTCCAGATGGCGCGGCTGGATCTGCAAAACAGCCCCGGCATGAAAATGACTGGTAAGTTGAGGCACGGAAAAAAATCTGCTTCACGATGCTGCCGCTGGCGTAAATAATTCACAAGCACACGATGAAGTAGGTTAGCTCCTAACAACGTTAGATGAAGGACTTGATGATTGGTGTGCAAACATGACAGTAATACAGCGCGAAATGCAGTGGCCAGTTGGCAGCTAAGGCATGAGCAGGGTTCTCGAGTAGTGGGAGCCACGTTTCACCGCAGTGCACTCCCCTCCCCCCCCCCCCCCCCCCCCACGCACATCGGTCGAGTACGAAATAAATCAAGCTTGGCAATAGATGCAAAAATGAAAATGGGGCAATGGCGTGCCTCTCACAACGGCCTGCGTATGGCTCCCGGTATTCTTCGAGTAAATGCGCAAACAGATGCTGGAAATAAACATCAAAGATCCTCGACCGCCATTTGCGTGAACTACCCGCGTGGTCGTAACTTTGCACTTGTAACAACGACGACATAGCTCCGGATGAGTAGAGGTAAGCCCCCCACCCCATACTCAATGCTCACGTGGCGCACAGGCCTGTGGTTGGTAGTCAGGCTATGGAGCCGTGAATGAGGTGTATTTATACGACTGATAATTTCAAATGAAAACTACTTCGGGTCAGAGATTTGAAAACTGCCGCAGAAAAAACAACGTTCGCCAAACTATTTACAGGCAATAGAAGGAATACAAGTGAAGGCTAAGAAAGATAAAGAAGGGGAGAAACTTATCACTGGAGGATATCAGTGGCTACTGCACAAGAGACTATATAGCACTGTCTGAAGGACAGTGTGGAGGGCGGCAACTTGTTTTACACGAACTTCAGGTCTACTTGGAATTGCGTTCAGTGCATCAACAAAAAACTAAGTATCTTATAACATCGCCTCGTAGAGACAACCACATTTTTAAAAGTGTCACCGCATTCAGTGACCACAACAATTAAAATTCCTAGCAATGTTTTATAGGCTATTTCACGCATGGCTTTAGGTGCCACCATATTGGAGTGTTAACTTTGTCGTTTTTGTATTTTTAGTAACTAAACCAACACTCGCGTGGTAGGCATATCTCAAAATATAATGGTTGTGTTGGCTCTTTTCACGTTTCAAGGTCTCGGTAATTTCACGTCGTGACACAGCCCTCATGTGTCCAACCTAAAATCGTGTATTTCTAGAAGCCCTCAGGCGTACAATACTTGTACGACTTAAATCATGTACGTGCTGTGTACACGCGCTGTGGTTCGTAAAAAGCACCTCAATTATATATTTTTTTAGGAATTGTGCTATCGCACATAACTTCTTGAAGCTAACGCTTACTTCATGCTATCACATTAAAATGCCTAGCTGTGGAAGTGGAGTTTGAAAGAAGGTTCATAAGGTTTAACCGATCATGAAAGTCCTGCACATGAGTACGCGTGCAATTCAAAAACGAAAAAGGCTTGATGCGTGGCACAGTTGTTCCATCAGAAGTAGATGCCCCATATAACCCGAGTTTTTTTTTTTTTTATGGTGCACAAAGTACATCAACTGTATGATCACGGATCTACATTGTATTAAAAAGGCGCCAAATCTTTTCAGACTCGTCGACCAAGACGTTCGTAAGTATTCGCATTTCCGACAAATTTCTGTCCGGTTATGTATTTATACAGTCGTCCATATTCACCTAAATAAAACGGCGTTCGAACAAAACTTT
>JALIZH010010518.1:0-7500 GCA_030522465.1 Rhipicephalus appendiculatus | reverse complement strand
GCGATGACTCCACCTTATGACGTCTTCCGTATCACACCATCTCATGTTACTAAAATTTGTGGCGTCACCAATACCCTATCGATTGTTGAAAAGTGCGCGGGTATTGTAGGCAGTGCAACACCAGGTAAGAAGAACACCGACGAGAAGCTAGACGCGAGTGCGCTCGTCAGCAGCGCTGGCCAGCCACGTTCACAGAACCGAACGGATCCAGCTTTTTAAAGGTAAAAACATGGTTGATCTCTCCGTCATAGGAATCGGTATAACATGAAAGTAAATATTGTCCTTACAGAAGTAGTTGATTGCTTACTGTAGACCGATATAAGAGAGCTGGTAAAATGTCTCTTGGGGTTTGGCAGCAATAGCGCAGTTTAATTTGGATGTACTGACGTTGACTCTTTGTACATCCCGATCCCGACGACTAAAGTCCGTGATCAATGATTAAACGAACGCTTGTGGTAGCTGTAGTAAGTAACAGTGAGGGCGTAATAACAAAAAGCGGTGTGAAAGCCAGAAGAGCTTCGCTGATCTAACGAAAAAAATTGGGTCATGGTCGCCATCCCGCTGCATGACAGTTATTGAACACCACGGGCAGATGAGAGGGAAATGCAACGCGCGTTTTGTCTTTGCTGTAGCCCGGCCGCGATTTTTTCCGTGGCAAGCGTAAACGGGGAACGCGGTGTTACAGCCAGGCAAGGCAGGCGCGCGTCACATGAGCTAGTTTTTTTGGTATGAATGAATGCTGCGACCGATGCCGACGATTGGGGTAAGAATCACGACCTCGCTGCGTGTTCGGGCGTTGACGAAACTCCACTTCTTCTGTTGGAAAGGCACCGAATGGGACGTACGCGTGGAAATGACGCGTTGCAGGAGCCAATCGACGAGGCCATGGTCTCAATACATTACTTCCCTTTAACGCTTCTAGGAGGCGATATCACCCCGCCAGGCAAGAGAACTGTGAGGGGAAAGTGAGAGATATAATAGGCGCACTTGTAGGGCCTCCAGAGTGCGTGACCGACGCGCAGTCAAAGAAGAAAAAAAATGACCGTGGCGCAATGGACAGCGTGCCCGCCATCTGATGTGTACTGAGACGTCGCAGGTTAGACTCCCGCTTTTTTTCTTTGCCATCTGATCGCGTACCTTATTTCGACATCATTTCTGTGATGAAAATACGTCACTGAAGTCTTCGTGGACTCCGGCATAAAATACTTTTGTGTTAAAGTTATCACTGATATCATCAAAATTCATCAGGCACTATTGGCGATCAGCAAGCATTCTAAATACCAAAGTGCTTTCCTAAATGCAGACGTTCCTGTCCTCCAGATCTCATTTATTGCGTGTGTCTTTGCACGGCTACCTTGCTTTAAATATTAACGGAATGCTCTTTTCACAATATTCCCAGACTTGATTTTTTCACCTCAACCTCAAGGTATTTATTTTGGTCAAGTTAAGAGCTATCTTCTTAATCAGATGACAGGAATTGAGGGCGCATTAGAGTCTAGTTGTTCACCGGGCACTATTCCAGCTGCTCTCCCTCTCAGGAAGGAATACAGGGGCCGCATAAGTTTTAAGATAAGGGAAGTTAGAGTATAGGACACCCCGTCCTATACTCTAACTTTCCTTATCTTAAAATTTGTTTAAAATAATTACCTCAATGAACTTCGCGTTATCAGCGCTAGTTTCTTACTGCATGCCCGAGAGCCGGTGTGATAAAGCAAATTTCTTGTAATGGTTTAATACAGTACTGCCAAATCAAAACAGTCGGTTTGTTTATTAGAGCGCAGCGTTTAGGAGCCCGTTCTTGCGTAGAGCGGCGTCGTACTAACCCATAGAGCGAACGAGGACGAAAGAGAGGGAAAGCGACGTATTTCCGTCACAGGAGTGACGTCTAAGAAATGTACACAATCAGTTGGAAAGGAAAAACAAGTTTCGTCAACAGGAGACGAACCGACGACCTCTCCGTGCGCGGCAACAGATGCCGGGCACGCTATCCGTGTTGCCACGGCCACACACGAGAGAGGCTTGACAAACGCGCCTTTTATATCTATCAGTTTCCTCTCACAGTGCTCTTGTTCGGCGGGGTGTTGTCGGCGTCTGGGAGCGGTAAAGTGAAGTAATGCATCATGACCGTTAAGTGATGCATCATGACCCGTTTGGGGCGTTTCGTATAGGCGAAGTGAAATTTTCGTGACGCCTTAAACACCGTTTGATGGCGACCTTAGCCCAAGCGTCTGCCTGACTCATAGCATCCATCTGTATCCAAATAGCTCTGCGACACGCGCCTGCCTCGCCAGGATGTAACAGCGTTTCCCGTCCCTAGAAAAATTACGGCCGGGCTACAGGGGAGACGCGACACGCGTTGCCTTTCCCCCAAGTCCGGCTGTGGCGTTCAATAACTCTAAAATGTCGGCGTATACACGACCTTAGCTCAATTCGGCGTCCTCTGACTGTCGCACCGCATTCTCTGATTACGCTCTCACCTTTAACTACTACTGCTACCACAGGGGTTTGTTCAATCATTGATCATGACGTTCGTCGCCGGGATGGTCCTGTATCACCAAGCGCCAATGTGGGTGCATCCACGCTGAACGTTGCTATAGCTTGCCAAACAATAATAGATATTCTACAAGCTGTGTTCAATGTACAGAAAACATTCAGTTACTTCTGTGAGAACACTTTTTACTTTCGTGTTATAGCGATTGCTATGATGCAGGCATCAACCATGCTGTTTAGGACCGAAGCTCCTTAGGCGCCCACGCTGCCGGCGCTGTCGCCGCCGTCGAACCTCCACGTCGCAACAGCACTCACACCCCTCTCGCACCAGTCTCCCTCTTTTTTTCTCTGCCCTCTCTCCTCAAACCGGCGAACGCGCGTTCCCGCCACCGAGCCCAGCTGACGCTCTCCGCGCGTGCGGCGCAAGCAACGTGTGCGGAGCAAAAAAACACTTTGCGTTAAAAGAAGCCAGCGTTGTCTCTGTGTCACACACACACTCTGCTGCCATGGACATAGGTCGGCAAAAATTGTGGAGCTCACTCAGACTCACTCACGAAATATATTTGGCGCTTTGGACTCACTCGGACTCACACTCACGAAAATTTTTTTCAGCCGGACTCACTCGGACTCACACTCACCAAAACTTTCTTCAACCGGACTCACTCGGACTCAAACTCAAGAAAACATTAGTCACTCGGACTCACTCAGACTCAGACTCATAGCTCGATCTGAGTCTGAGTGAGTCGGCTCATGAGTCCTTAGGCAAGAATTCCCTTTTTCGACCATGGTTTTAATACTCCTTAACATCAGTATCTGATATTTTTGGTGCTCATCTTGGTGCCTTTTGATAAAGTACCTTCGAATTTGAGCTATGAGTGGTTGCAAACCAGTAAGGACATTTTTTCCTTGAAAGAGACGACAACATAAGATGTATTTATCAAGAAATTCTCTGGAAGAGTTGACGAAGATGAGGTCAAGGAACCCCCCTACGAAATTCACGCCTCTGATCAATAAATATTGAAATGGTGTATGAACGATACTGCTTTAGAATACGTGTGAGTACACGTGAGTATAAAGGTGAATTCCGGTAAGGCTGATAGTTATGGTGAAGATGAGTGGATATAGGACCATAGGTCGGCAAATAAAAGTGGAACTCACTCAGACTCACTCAAGAATCATACTTTGCGCTTTGGACTCACTCAGACTCAGACTCACCAAAATTTTCCTGAGCCGGACTCACTCGGACTCACACTCGCGAAAATTTTCTTCAACCGCACTCACTCAAACTCAAACTCACCAAAATATTACTCACCCGGACTCACTCATACTCAGACTCACGGCTCGATCTGAGTCTGAGTGAGTCCGAGTGAGTCGACTCATGAGTGAGTTCGCCGACCTATGGCCATGGACAACTACAGTTTCCTCCGTGCTCCCATCTCTTCCTTCCTCCTACAGTACTGCGCCATCGCGGGTTCGACTGTTCCTGCGAGTACTCGAAATACCACCTAACCGATGTGGCCACCTTTAGCGAATGCGACTTGCACAACATTGGCACCGACCGAGCCACCGAAATGACAATCTGCCTCGCGTCCTTCGAATGCTTATGGCGAATTCCATTGGGAGAGCAGGAGCACTCAAAAGCACGCTGAAAGTGCCCTCTTCAGAGCCAGCGTGTTTCAGTGGTCGAACAGGAGTAGGAGCACCGTCATCCAATGGTAGAGCGAGAGCGCTTTTGCTGCGCCGGGAGCAGCGAAGAGCAGTCCTGTCTGCTCCCCCTTGAAAAGCGGAGTGAGCGGAGAACGCAGGAAGTAACGTGGCTTGTTAACGTCATATCCTCCCGACGAACCTCCTCGCTTGTTTACATTTCACTTCTTCGTGTACGGTGGCAATAGCGGCAATGCTGGGATGCGTAAAATTTCTCCTCACTCGCCTTTTTACCCTCTCGCACCTGCTCTGCGAAAGCGTGCCGCATTCCAGTGGCAGATCGAGTGACGCTGCTCTCAGTGCTCTGCCCACCACTCCTCACTGCACGGCGCCCCTACTCCTGTTCTCTCAATGGAATTCGCCATTAGACAGTTTCAAAACGTACATAGTCATTTGCGTCCCATTTTTAAGGAGCTTGGCTTCTCTGTTGTATTCGTACACGGAACAACTGGTAGATTTACTGGGATTATTCTCTTATGATCTTTTTTGCGATCCTCTCCCAGCGTCTACGAAGAAGACGACGAGTCCCGTTGGCCTCTCTGTGTTGCCGCCTGCTTTCTGGTGACCCTGTGTGCGGCTGGGGCCATCTTGCTCTACATTCCATTATTTTGTAAGTCATTGCCCGAGACGTAAAGTACACGGCATTTTACATAAATACACAGGCATTTTTTATGACGCGCCCAAAAGAGTCGTGTGCGGAGCTTTCGATCCCTAACGGTAACTTGTCTTGTCCTTGAGTCTCCTATAGCAGACATGTGACATGGCGGTAATGTTTCAACAATATAGATCCCGAACAATGCTACCTCAGAGTATTGACCGTCGAATGTGTGTGGAATATCGTGGTGAAGTGAAGTTGAAAAGAGAAACTGGTGTGAAATGGAACAGTAAGCCGATTAATTGAATTTTTTGTACTTTGGCCATAGTGCCTGCGTAATTTCATGGAAGTGGCCATCGTCTAGGGTTCATTATAAGAAACCGTAGTTTGCATTTAGCAATGCATAGTTACGAAAAAACGAGAATATGCCACCAATAGTTGTGACATCATTGCTATTTGGGCAGGAACTCTAGGCTGGTAACGCTACCTGTATTTTTTTGCGCATTTCCTGGTTTACTAAACCAACACTCGCGGGAAAGTCACGCTCTTCGTAGGTTTGGGTTCTTAACGTCCCAAAGTGACTAATGCCATGAGAGAGGCCGTAATGAAAGGCTCCGCCGAATTACCCACACCTGGGATTGCTTAACGTGCACTGAAATGGCACAGCACATGGGTCTCTTGCATTTTGCCAAATCAAAGTGTCACGTCCGTTGCCTCAATCGATCCTGCGTGTTAGGCTCGGCAGCCATTTACCGTAAAAACTGGGTCAATGCAGTGTCCAAATGTGGCCATAGTCTTAATTTGAAAGGCTATGTTGCTAAGAAGAGTAAAATCGTAATTCTTGTTGTGTTCCCTTTTTGCAAAGCATTACTCAAGCGCTTTACATGGCATGCGAGATTCCTGCCACGTAGATGGCGCTCAGGCAGCATTACATTACTTACAACAACTTTTTACCTAAGGTTCTCCTACACCCTCTCAACTTCTTATGATGGTAATAAATAATCAAATGTTTCATTGATAAGATAAGTGGTTTGCTTTGCAATGGTTGCCGACGTCGCTCAACATAGTATGGCGAATGTTACAGCAAGGTTAGTGTTTGGTAATTATGAGCACTTAAACATCGCAACGCAGACATCCCGCCACAACGAGTGCCCTCTGCAATATTGCTTTCAACTAAAACGGTTGGAGGTGACCTTAGGGAAATCGAGCGTATTCCACTTTCTTCTTTCTGTCCTATGCCTTGGCATCGTCAGGACATGGGTAAGAGCAACAGTCGAGCATTGTCAGCCCGGGAATGTGCAGAACGTTTTTAAAGACGATAGTCTTTCTTGGGATACTTAAACGCAAAAATTTTGGTCTGTATGTCCATCTGTCTGTCTGTCTGTCGGTAACCCGATTCAGCTACTCGGCCAAAGTTTAAGTTCTTTCTTAACGCCCAGCCATCTTGAACTGGCGTTCGCTTTCATATTTGTGAACATATTCGATCAAAAAGCAAATACTACGCAATCCTGAGGCGCAACATTAATATGTAAATGTCAGGATGTGTGTTCTTTATTAGAAAATACATAGGTACGCAATTTTAAAGACCCTAGTGTTTTTTAGGCTGTCTCAGGCAAGGCAAAACATAGTAGTACGGCCGGCACAAGACTATCGTCTTTCGACGACATTTGCAGCGAAGCACGCAGATACGCGGCCAATTTTTTCTCCCTGTTTTCTTTCTGTTCGTTGGTGATATATAGCGATATATTAATGAAAAAGTCGATAAGAACTACAACAAGACTAATAATAATAAAATATTAATAATAATAATAATAATAATAAATATTACAACGAAAAGGTCCTTATTTCAAACTTCCAGTTCATTCTAACGGACGCCCTGGTCCTGGCACAGCCCTCTGGTTTTATATTGGGAAAGACTCCCGTTAATTCAAACGCGTCGCTGTCCACAACGGTAAATTCGAACTTGGAGCTCCTAATGTTCGTTCCTCTTTGGAGAAGTTGTCCCGAAGAGATGACAATGTGTTGCGAAACCAAAACAAACCAAATGTGCTAGGATTCAAAACATCTAAACAGAAACTTTTCTCGGCGGGTAAGAATTCGGCCACTGAGCTGCAGCTACTTGGGCAACCTGGATAGGATGCTGATGGAGTGACCAGAAAATAAACGCCGGCAAATGCAAATTACTGATTAATGTTAATTTTGATTGCATTAACTGCGCCGCAAATAAACTTGTTTTGGAGCACAAATAGCGTCATATGGCTCACATTAAAGTACACTGCTCACATGAATGCATGTCGGTGCTTGTTTCCGGCGCATCACTGACTGACCAATTAATTCTTTTTCGCAAACAAAGGTCTATAAAGATAATTTAAGAAATCACTTGACACGAACGTGTAGTAGCGCCTAGTTCGTGATAAAATGTCCAGAGGTGGCTTCTGTGGGTTCTGTTGGCGACGTGTAGCAGGATGACCATCGAACACCGCTTTAGTGGACCGCTTTAGTAGTCTCCTTCGAGTACCACCTTTCACTGTAATAATAATAATAATAATAACAATAATAATAACAATAATAATAATAATAATAATAATAATAATAATAATAATAATAATAATAATAATAATAATAATAATTGTGTAGTTTCACGTGCCGGTAACAACATTACAGCATTACTGGATACCAGACTGATTTCAAGCCTATTGACGGATACAACG
>JALIZH010010514.1:0-11180 GCA_030522465.1 Rhipicephalus appendiculatus | reverse complement strand
AAAGTATTGTCCAGTATTAAGTGCTGCCAATCCTCGACTTAAACATTTTTTATTCCTAAGATCATTAATTAATGTATTGGAACTCATCGTTTTTTTTCTATCTTCAGTAACCACTAAATGCAATGTGTACAGATAGACTCTACGCTTATTTATGACGCATTTTTCCATATTCTGGTGATTTTGTCTCTTTAGTGTACTATTTTCAGCCACAGAAGTTAACTCTAGAGGCTATAAAAAGTTATTTTTAGCTCTGCTAAGTCGCCCTACGTCCAACTATTAGTATGTATCAACCATGCACTGTCAACGTTTACGGATGTAATTCTGCACAGTGATAACTGCTTGGTATCCCTAGGCCTGGCTTGATACGTGAATTAACATCATTTTACAGTTTTCACAATATGGATGCCATGTACTCGAACTGACGTGGAAAAGAACGTGATATCACATGAATAAATAAGAAACACTTCAACGATGGCAATGCAGTACGCATTGACTATGAAAGTCGTAGGTGTATGCTTTCTTTCAGTGGCACTTACTAGCACATCGCTACTGGCAGTTGAATAAGAAAATGCTTAGTGTGTTCAGTCCTTTAAAAGCACATACTTTGTTGCCCCCTACGCGCCAGCGAAAGATTTTATGCCTGCATTTCATGCTCTGATGGCTTTTCAAGCTAGACATTAACCCAACGCCAGGACGTTTCTGTCCTTTTGCTAGCAGCGGCTACTCGTGCAGCTGGGCCCAGAAATTAGGGTACATATAAGGCTTTTAAACAGCTGTTTTTAATCTTCATAGTCTATTTGCGAAACTGAAAGTAAATATGAGAATGTGAACAAAATTGTTAGGTTCATACCTGAACACACATTTTGTAAATGAGCCTTGTACCTAGAGCTTCCATACCTGCATTCGCTTCCGTTTGGACACCATGATATAGCACTCAGACTGAAAAAAAAGGGTAACGGACCCTCAATTATTGCAAGATTTATTTAGTTGGTATTATTTCTCGGTACCTACATTTAGGTTTATTTTCTGTGGCGGGAAATAAATTTACAGAATATACAGTCTCAGGTTTTCATGGCAGCTTTCCCTTACGTCTCTTTTAAGCCACATTTGTGATTGTAGCAAAACTGGTAATTATCAGTATACACGTAGTCACGTTAGACACTAGCTTTTCTGAACTAATATTTTTCATTCTTACGCCTCATTTGCGCTGAATGGTCGTGCACGCATGATAATTGTAGAACGCAAATGAAGGAGCGACGAAAAAATGAGGCTCGCACAGTGAACATTTAGGTTTCCTAGATCATTAGCAGACTACCGAAAATCATACAAACTATATCGATCTCAGACGCCGTTAAACTGCTATCATTCACTGAGCACTGATAGAAAGAGGCCGCGCCACGTATAAACCAGCATTAAAGAAAATTAGAATCAGTAAGAAAAAAAACTACGGAAAT
The DNA here is from genome assembly GCA_030522465.1 of Rhipicephalus appendiculatus. NCBI lineage: Eukaryota > Metazoa > Arthropoda > Arachnida > Ixodida > Ixodidae > Rhipicephalus > Rhipicephalus appendiculatus. The sequence goes on along the minus strand of JALIZH010010514.1, from coordinate 9,726 downwards.
AAAACGAAAGTGCATATGCACCGCAGGACAGAAGTCAAGAAAGAAGAGTAGGCGCGGAAGGAGACAGCTCGTGCTACCGACACCACGCCGTCGACCCAGCGTCTATCTAGAGGTAAGAATATGGTATCGACAATCCTCGTTAAGCCTCCTCTGTCATATCCTGCGCTTCTTTTTATTTCTCTCTTTGTTTCTTCGATTGGCAGCACGTGGAGCGGTCTCCCTCAGTATCCCTGTCGCCGTCCGACTCAGCGCTTCTTGTCTCCGAGTCAGCTCTCACGCACGGCTTTCTGCATGTATTGTGGATGCCTGTGTAGTGCGGCCTTGCAGCACCCTTTCCCCTGTTCGGCTTTCTGCTGTCTCTTCCTTCTTTGTATTTTTTCTCGCCACAACAATAGCCCAGCTACAAGGTTGTCGTAAAAGGCGTTCACGATTTTCAGCGCTGTGGGGTCAGAGCTTTGTGGCAAAATCTAGTCGGTGGGAGATTGGGAGAGGAAGTTCCGGGGACGATCATTTACTAGATGCTTTATTACCTAAACGGCCGCCACGATGGCTCGCTCCCGATTGATCTTTGAGCCACTAATGGTTTCTTACGCTCGCCAGAGTCGTCAACTCTAGGACGAGCCAGAGCCTCAGCGGCGGCGGCCACCACGTCGTTTACGAAAAAGAGTAGAAGGCATGCGCCTACACAAAGTAGCCGCGATATAATATTTGGGCCGTACTGCTGGCTAGAAGGCCGATTCCAGCTGTGCTTCTGAACGTTGAAGTCGAGGCACCGTTTGGCGGTTTTTATCGCTTGTGGTGAGAAAAAAAACGGCTGCAGCTTAGCTGAGCTAGGCCCGCTTGTGTAAACGAAAGCTTGCCATACTTGATTATGCTCTTTTACTCTCGCAGCCGAGGCACAGTTTGACAACCGAGCACTATGGATATGGATAGTCAAATGTTCTTTACTCCAAGCACTCACTACCGTCCTTTCCTAAGTTTCCGGTGCCATTGCCGAAGACGAGCACCAGGTGTTCATTGCCGCCCCTAAAGTTTTTAGCTGCCGTCTTTCGCCATCCTTCACCCTACGTTTAGAAAATCGAAGTTCCTCTTCATCACTCGTTTCAGGCTGCCACTTCGGCCACTGGTACTCACATTTCCTTTTTAACTCATTGGTATGCGAGCGGCATAGCTGGGTGGTCCGAAGTAGCTTGCCGCTTTCGCCGTTGAGACTGCGCCGACAAGTTCGGCACAGATGGACCAGCATCCTCGCTCCGTCCTTCCATCGCACGACCATTGGCCGAGAGAGCGGCGAGTCAATTGGTTAGTGACGTGTAAACAGCTAGGGAGGCGGCGCTAGTCACCCTAGCAGTGGTCGGATCAGCGAAGGTGGCGGCGAGTCACGTGGTATGGCTTCAAGGTGACACTGCAGCGCATGGCATGACTTGCTCGACTAGGCCAGTACAGCTTTGGCTGTACAATGGGCGAAAATTCACACAGGGCTCCGTTCGCATAGATACGTCGATACCTGAGTGTGGCCGTCATGGTGAGTGCATGTGTGAGTGTGTGTGTGTGTGAGTGTGCGTGTGTGTGTTTGTGTGTGTGTGTGTGCGTGTGTGTATTATGTGTGTGTGTTTTAGTCGCGCCGACCTTTTAAAGGCCAAACCTAAGAGTCCCCGATTTTTTTCCTTTTCTATTTGATTGTTCATTTTACTTTCTACAAATTATTTTTGGGGACCATCTACCCTTCGTAAGTTCTTTGAAAGATCGGCGTTCTCAGTTTAGCTCTTTTGTCCATGACTGACACACGTGTTTCCCTTACTCGGGCAAGTTCATTCGGATATACAGCGAAAAAAAAAAAGAAGCTGGGATCAGTTGGTGTTCATAACTATTGATGCTCTGTGCTACACAAGCAACGCTGTGATTAAGTGGCGGGCAAACGACATGAACTACTTGTCTGCCCTGCGCTCATCATATGCAAGTCATCTGCCCTTCGTTGGTACTTGAATTAGTCGGGGTGTTTCTGGCGCATTCTGATCACATATGTTACCCTGTCTAATGCCCTCGTAACTTTCCCTGCAAAAAAAAAAATGCTCGAGCATACATCGTTTATAATTTCGGTTATCTTCCCGCATGCTCTATGACGGTTATTCAGTTACGATCACTCCATACCACTTTCATGCAACCTACATTAATCCTGCCTCAGTGCAGTTACGAATGCCTTTTTCTTCCTACACTCCCCTCATTTCTCACCTGGGCTATTTTCACACTTCGTGTGAAAGCATATATTTTACGTGGCATACGTATTACTGCATTACTGTGCTACGAAGACAGAAAGGAAAAAATCCATGAATTAAGCAGGAAGTGAAGGATGACGAGTGGGCGAAGCTAGGTCCTAAGGTCCATAATGTCTACGCTGAAGTCGCCGACTAGTATAAAGGGTTTGTGCTTGTAGGTGTTTTATATTGTTCTTTCACAACTCCTATTGTTGTTCATCTGCTGTAAACCTTGTTTTATTAATATACACACGTTTCGGCTATAGTAATGGTTTTCTAATCACCATGACAGCGGACACTGAGCTTCGACGACAAAGCTAGGTCCTAAGGTCCATTATGTCTACGCTGAAGTCGCCGACAAGTATGAAGGGTTTGTGCTTCTAGGTGTTTTGTATTGTTCTGTCACAAATATGAGTGACATTAGCGTATTGTTAAACCTTTTTTGTGTCTTACATATGTTACCCGAGCGTTACCCCATATAATGTAAATTGAGTGAGATAAAGTGACATAAAGAGTCGACGACAATGCTCGGTCCTAAGGTCCATAATGTCTACGTTCAAAACGCCGACTATATAAATGGTTTGTGCTTGTTCCTATTGTTGTTCATGTTCATCTATTGTAAACGTTTTTTTATTCACATATGCAAATGTTTCGATTATAGCAATGGTTTTCTAACGACCTTGACAGCGGACAGTGAGCTTCGACAACAAAGGTAGGTGCTAAGGTCCATAATGTGTACGTTAAGTCGCCGGCTATTATAACGGGTCTGTGCTTCTCGGTGTTCTATATTGTTCTGTCACAATTATGATTGATATTAGTCTATTGTTAAACCTTCTTTTTGTGTCTCACATCCACAAATCTCCCGCGACGGACGCGGACAACGACAAGGCTAGGCAGGCCCTACACTCTTAGTCAAGTCCCGTATAACGTCCGGTATATAAGAGGACATAAGCGGCACATTTTCATTTCAGCTCAAAGTACCGCACATACAGCGGGCTTTCACGCGCCGTTATGCGTGACAATCTCGTCGCGACAGAATGGGCCCGCTATAAACGGCCGTTAGCGGACGCAACGTATATATATGCAGCCTCCTTGGCGCGAAAAAAAAGAAAAAGAAAAACGCGGCGCCTCTGCGAGAAGGGAGGTCACCTGATGGCTCGTAGCATTCAGCGCATTCTCTCAGCCCTTCCCTCTACTCGACTCTCTCCCCCGCCGTGCGACGAACTCACGAACCCCGCGGCGGCCGCAGGGGCAAAGCTTTCGTTCCTCTGTTGGCGCAATCTCTTGTTGCCTATTCTTCCGAGACTTCCGTAGCCTTTGTTGGCGCGCTTCAGTTTCCGTGACGCAACGGCGCGAATTACTTCTGTGAGTTGCTGTTTGCTTCAAGATACACGCTTCTACCGGCGTGAAAAACGATCCGAGCGGTGCGTGCAACCACGAGAACTCGTCCGTGTGTGACAGAAACGTGAGATTGCCCACGGCGGGGTGCGCGCAAACTGCAGCCACGAAGCCACGTCCGTCTGGGTAAGTTGATTTCGATTCTATCGCTGTGCTGCTAAAAGCATAGCACTGTTCCTAAACGGCTATCCCAGTCAGCGTGGGGGCTCCTACATAAATACACAGGAACGGAGACGTCGTTCTTCTCGGCAGCCTCTGTGACAAACTTTGTGTGGAATCCAGGTTCTAAATCGTAATGTTGATCTCACGTTCATGAGAATTTACATCATCCTTTAACTGCGGCTAACAGTTAAATTTCCCGCTGCAAGCATTTCTGCGGCCGATCGCGTGTGTGTCGGCATTGTGTTGCTATAGATTACATTAATTAGAAGCCAGTGTCGATCAAGCTAGCATTCGTGTTGGGCCCAATCTCGTAGTCGGGAGTGCCCCGCATGGCAGAAAGTTTTCCTTCTTGAAATTGCCCTCAGACCTGGAGGACAAAAGTGTTAATAATGCACCTTTCTGCGCATATTATAACCACCGCGCCGGCCCTCGTTGGCTATAGCGGACGACTATTTTCACCTGTTATCAACGGGTTAACAGTAAATTTTTCGGCTGTTTTAGAAAGTCATATGCACTTTGTTTCCACCGCAAGTCCCCCCTTTATTAACACACTATACTTCGCAGTGAAGACCTTTAAAACTAAAATTATGTCACAATTCTTCTGCGTTTCTTGCTGTAGCAACGAAGTATTTCAAAAAGGGTTTTTTGAAAAGATTCCTAACCAGGTGACAAGTACTTTAAAAATGATTGTCGATACGCATATTGCAGAACAGACACATTTGTCAACACTGAATTTAAAGGGAACGTACGTGCAACATACAAAGCGACCTTCATTGCTGTGACAACAAACACTATGTAAACTCAGGAAACAGATGGTGACACAACTTTCAGACATACATTAGTAGCACAAGTGGTCTACGAAAAGTTGATAATGGCCATAAGTCTCCTTCATTGAAGGGGGGGCCCCTCATAGAGCGCACACACACGCACACAGCAGTGTAGTGATTTCTGATTACTTTTAATTTTGGTTGCATTAACTGTGGCATGTAAATAAAACTATTGAAGCATAAAAAGTGTCATATATTTCCACGTTTAGGGCTCACTGCTGATATGAATGCATGTCGGTGCTTGTTTCTGGCATATAACTGACGGATCAATTAATTCTGTTCGGTGTTGGAGCTCCATGAACTTACCCCTGCCGCAAGTATGTAGTAGCGCCTAATTCGCGGTAATGAGTCCAGAGCAGCGGCTTTAATGGGTTCTGGTCCGCGCACTGTGGTGCGATGTCCGTTCATTCTGGCGCACGCTCCCGGCTTATTCAAGCTCTGCTTAATTCGAACAATTTCGTAGTCCCCTTTTGAGTTTGAATTAACGAGCTTTTACTGTACTCTGATTGTTCTTCGGGCATTTATATAATGTGCCGATCTGGTCAATCACCTTAAATTTGGCATTTTGGAAAAAGGCTTTCTCAAAAATAACCCGGGATGGTAAGGGTTACAGATATGCAATCTTGGAAGGAAATAACCAAGCTGCAATGCAAACCACCAATTTACTTACTGCATCGAGAACCCGAGGCACCAGAATGCTATGCTTTCATTTCTACGCCTACTTACCTAAAAAAGTAGGCAAAATGCATGCATCTTTGGTATTGCTTACAATTCAGACTGTTAAGGCCCAATTGAACTAATAAAAATTGACTAGTAATGTAAAGAGACCAAAGGACAACTAATTCATAAACATGCAGCTTAAAGCTTAGGTTCCCTAGAAATGCATAAAGCTGTGCCAAAGCCACAAACAGGGCCGGCCCGTCATGTGCAGTGTCTCGAGGAAATGCCTGCAGCAGTATGACGATACCTGTTAGTCCTGCTTTTGCTTGCGCGGGGAGTTGGCTACTTCCCCGCGCAAGGCACCACTGCCAAAAAAAATCAACTCCAGCGCTTGTCGAATGGGTGCTGTTGTGCTGGCATTGACGAGCTGAGGGGGAGCCGAGCCCCTCCTTAAAAAATAGAGAGGTTGCTGGCATGACTGAGCTAGTAATTGCTTCCATGGCACATTGCAATAGCGTAAGCATCAGAGTGACCACAATTGCATACTATGATGTTGAATCAGTCATTAGCATAATCAAACAAAATGTTTTAGTAAAGTGACATTTGTGCCTTTTATTCCTTTCTGAAAAATGCAGGAATTGATCGATCTGGAAGCATTGCCATGTTGCAGCAAGCCAGTACATCTGGAGTGGTGGCACCAAATACAGAAGTGGAAGAGGTGCTGCATTTTCTGACAAGACCGGAAGCAGGATTTTCAGTCCGGCATTTTTTCTTTTTTTGCAGTGAATTTAGGACACTTGCTGGCCACTAAAAAGGCCACCAACATGTGGAAATGCCATGTTTGTGTGTACAATTGCGCCACTCTAACTTAGCTTACCTCACACACTGCCAAAAGCATCACAGAGTATGCAGAAAAAATGTGGAGGTCAGAATAATCGAACGCGGCAACGCAGTAATTATGATCAATGCAATATTCCGCCCAGTGCTGCATATTTGAATGACTCTGATAAATGAGCTACAGTGTATGAGATGTTGATGAGACTTTTGCAGGCGTCCTAAAGGCCATCGCAGGTGCGCTATAACATGGTCATTGATGGTGTCGCCCCGTAGTTAGATTATATGTTTAGTTCTGTCGCTTTGTGCTTTCAACCTGTGAGCTCATAAAAAATGACGGTCTTCGGAAAGCTCTACCAAAATGCACAAATGTTAGTGCCACCTTACTAAAGTCAGTCTTTGTGGAGGGGCAAAATCCAGTATTATATCATAAAGTTTTTTGATTCTCCTACAAAATCCAGCTCAAATATCCCTGAAATGTTTTTTGGTGTACTTATGACAGTTACAGGAGATGCTTTGGCTACTCGCTCATTGGCAGGATTGAAGTAGTTGTTCAGCCCTTCTGGCTTGTTGTTACTGTTGCACCTTCCTTTAGTCCACGGTGGTAGAGTATGCACACTACACATGCCATAGAAGGTAGCATCACAGCACAGGTGAAAAGCTTAGTAACTACAAACCTCGTACAAAACCAAAAATTGTCTGAAGAGTCTGGGACAAACAGCGATCCATTGTTCACAACTTTACTCTTTTTATCCGTTACGAAAGAGATATAATATGATCCAATGCATGTTCTGCTGGAAGGCAGCTTGGCCAAAAGGAATAGCCCTTTTTTGTGTGTTGCTATCAGGGAAAAGGTATGGCTCACAGTGATGCTAATTAACATGGCCATCACTAATCCCTTTAGTTTCATTGTGTAGTGATAGTGGTGGTGGTTGTAGATATTGCAGCAGGCAGGGTTAGCCCGGGCTTACGTAACAGACAATGATTCCACCTGAGCATCTCGTAAATTGTAGGGTCTGTCACCATATGTTAAATAGCCCCGTGTCTCTTAGAAGGTAATTAAAGTTCATTTGTAGAAGCTCCTTGTCATTGCCACAGACCTTTGAGGAAAAGTGACATCTTCAAACGTCTGGTGCCAATGACCACCCCTTGCTGGCTAGGAACCATTGCTTTTCTTACCCTGTCCAACTGCGGTCAAAGCGATATAAAATGTGTTCAATGGCATTGATGTCACCGCAGAAGGCACAGAGTAGGGAAGCACATTGCACAGTCTTAAATGACCAAGCGTGCAGAGTCTGTTCTGATGTGATACAACAGCGTCGCTTGTTCATGAGCAAGTCCGCAGATCGCACATGCTTGATGTAGAATCTTGTAAACCACCCTGAAGTGTTCGCGGAGTACAATTATGTAGTTCTGATAAATCTTGGTAGCTCTTGCTTTTGGGACACATGTCCATGCTTCACGTGGAAGAGCATCAGCCTTTTCATTCCTGAAATGGTTGTGTTCTTTTCATTCATCATTGGATGCTCGAGCATGTTGGGGAAGGCACTGTTTAGTGAGGGCACACTGGTTTCATTTTGCAATATATGCAGTCGTACAGAGCACTTCCAAATGCATTGGAAAACACTCCTCGGAGCGGCCGTCATCTCGTCTTCATGCGACTGCTCTTTTGAGACTTCTCAACATTCACCCTGCTTCCCCATTCTCCCAATTAGTGTTCGTTTTCGCTGTGGTGTCGCACTTTCCCGGATGTGGGGTTGATAAAAAACGACACAGCAAGCAAGCTCGTAAAATCTTTCTTGCCATCAAACAAACAAAAACGAAGCACGCTCAGAGTTGCACAGTTCACAGCGTTCCTTTCAATCCCATGGGAAATGAAGCAATAATCCAAAAGTATGTGCTAACCACATTGTTGAGCAAATACAGAAACATGGGCCAGCACGTCATTAGTGGCCAATGAGAATGGAGGCAAGACATTTTCTGCTGAAGTTGACCGCCATTAATTTTTTAATTTCAAAGCATGCCACTCTGTTAGCAATATCATTCCAATTAATGGACGTAATGAACTTGGAATGATGATGACACACCGAAAACAGGATATGCAAATACCAAAGTGCCACTTTGTACTCCTTTTTTTAAGATTGGCTCTTTGCGATGAGGAAAAATGTGACGTCATTGCAAGAGGCACCAATTCAATATGTTGAGATCAGATAGAATAATGTAGCAGGGCACGTCATTCAGCTGCCATGCTTCTGTTGGGTATGTGACATTGTCTAGTTTAATGACAAAGTTTTTTCTGGAACTGCAGTCAATTGGTGACAGTAAATGCCTTTGTAGGAGGTGTGAGGGGCTATGAGGCTGTTTTGTCAACTGAAGGCTTGCTCTTCCCCTGGCGCATGTTGACATATTGAAGCAGTAGTCTTAAAGAGCTCATTTTACAGAAATTCTACTGTTGGCATCGTTGGTTGTGGGCAGTGGCGTAGCCAGGGGTGGCACACCGGGCACGTGCTGAAATTTTTTTTCGCCATGGCTTACAGAGCGAAAATGACGATTTCAAGGAGGTTCCCCTTCAGGAATCAGGTAGCGCCCCCCCCCCCCGAAAATTTCTGGCTACGCCCCTGGTTGTGGGTGACAAAATTGACATTGTCCATTAGCAAAAAATCGAGATAGATGCAAATGATAAAAAATGTCTGGTTCGAGTGGTGATCGAATCCAGAATTTCTGCATGGCATGCAGGTGTACTACCACAGAGCCACGCCAGTGTTTGAAAAAAAAACCTATACGAGTATCTTGTAAAGAGCTTTGCAGGTGAAAAACCAGGAGCACGAAAGAAACAAAGCATGAGACCAATCCATAGCCTGCGCTGTCTTGTGTTTTCTTCTTTCACGTCCCTGGTTTTTTCGCGCAAATGATCATCACAATGGATTACCAATTCACCCAACGCTCTGTTCATCGAATGTCATGTATTGTAAGAAGTCCTTTTGACACGTTATATTGCGTGGCAGAAACATGTAAAATCTCATTAGGTGTCGAGGCATTAACGAGCGAGGGGTTTAAAGGCCCAGTCATTACAAGATAAGTCTCCTTTCCGGAGCTGCACTAGTATGGGGCAGAGCCACTTTTCTTTTTGTCGTTTGTTTCCCACGTCATTCGTTTTTTTTCTTTTTGTTTTTTTTTTTTCGCAATTTGAGCAATCCACAGTTTTCTTCGCAGTCATTAACGTTTTTTTTCTCTTGTGGGTAGGGACAACAGTGTGCAAAGCATGACCCGACAGGCTGAGAGGGGCAAATTTGATCGCAGGTTTGATCACGACATAGGTGCTGCTGCATGGTGACTTTAAATCATGATTTGGCTAATATCCGAGCCAAACTCGATCTGTCTCCGGGCCCTGGTTGCGATCAAAAGTTTCCGTTCGACACTAGTATTATCATACAGTGTGATAGCAAGCTCGACTATACTAGAAGTTCAAGCCACTGCTGTGACAACTGTGATGACAGTGGCAATGACACACAGTTTGTTGCTTTGTTGCTGCAACATTGCTCGATTTATTGTTCATGTGCCTGCGACGCACGAATAACGAATGGATACGG
>JALIZH010010512.1:0-33592 GCA_030522465.1 Rhipicephalus appendiculatus | reverse complement strand
GTGGTAGCTGTGTATGATGCGATACTTTAACATTAGCTCTGGAAATAAATTGCATGTTTGCATAATATTAGAATGATACTTCTGAAAACTGCGATTTTAGCACTGGGAAAGCTTGTTACTCGGGTGATGAGTAATAAAAGTACTACTAGTATAGTTGCGACAAGCACGAAATTTTCCTGTTTTTCTACACTTTGTAATTTCCCCTAAAAACGCACGTCTGATTACAGGCCACTATTGCAAGCGTTGCCTTAATGTGAGGTCGCGCGGGGCAACTAATCTTTGTTTCATTTATTAAGGCGAAAGCCTTGCGTGCCTCAACAAACGCGAGAACTGACCGGCCGGCGTCGGTGCCAATACGAGTGATGCGAAGAATGACCATCTCGTAATGATGTCACCATATGACGTCATCGTGAGGCCACACACATAGAGTTTCCTTTAAATACACTAGAGGAAACTCTAGCGCTAGTGCCTGTGGGAGCTGCAACGCACGGCGCTTCAGCCAGTATGGGAATGATGGGTAGTACACAAATTTGCCTATTCTTGCCTAGTCTTCGTTCTTTTGGCTGCGTGTGGCCTGAATTCGCTTTGCCGCAATACGAAGTTCAGCAAAGGTTTAGCAGTTACGCTTCACCACCTTGACCTTTTTAGGCTCCCGAATTCAAATCGGCTCACGAAGTTCACAACGGTCCATTCCTTTTTCCGAAAAAACAGAACCAATAAGCAAAGCCACAAGTGCGTTCGAAGCCGCAAGCACGAAGACTAGGCAAATTTGTGTACTACCCATCGTTTCCATGGTGGCTGAACGATCGCAGCGCCAGAGTCCCCTGTAGTTAATTTTAGGAAACTCTATGGCCATACATCGCCAGAATTCTTCATCATGACGTCATCATGACGTGACGTCATGCAACGTCACAGTGACGTCATCATGACGTCACTGTGACGTTGCATAGCGTGGCGTCATATGAAAACGCCATGAAATGACGTGGACCAAAGGTGTGCCTATCACGGAGGCAGTAAAAAAATCAGGTGAGGTGCAAAACGCTTGCAATGTCTACGATCCTAGAAGCAGTGCAAAACCACGTTCGGAGCAAAAATGTTTTGGATGTGGGCGGAACAGGATCGAGTGAGAAGGAAAAGACGTTGACTTTCACATACGAGTCGTTTTCGGCGAATGCATGTGGGTTCTTGTGAGCTTTCATACTGCCTGGTCCTCGACTGCTGACCCGAAGGTCTTGACATCGAATACCGGCCGCGGCGGCCGCATTTTGTTGGAGGCGAGATGCTTGAAGCCTGTGCTCTTAGATTTAGGTGCTTGTTAAAAAACCCCGGGTTGTCGAAATTCCGGAGCCCTGTGTTAGGACATGGATACTATTCATATCGTGGTTTATGGATGTTGTTATCCCTCCTGCAAGGACTTGTGACGTAGGAAATAATAATAATAATAATAATAATAATAATAATAATAATAATAATAATAATAATAATAATAATAATAATAATAATAATAATGTCATTACTATTATTAACATTATTATTTCTCAAATGGTGGGGGGCCTTGCAAAAGGTAAAAGAAAATGAAACAGAGGCATCATAAGGGCGAGAAAAAACCTTCTGTCACTCATGAGTCAATTATAAGCGCACGGGCGTGCATTCCCTAAATCCTCGCAAAACAAGGTGGGGTGCTACGAGTTTCCTATTGCACAAATTCCGAATTGTCCCATTTATCGAGTAACGTGCGAGCTAAATAACAGTTTATAATGTTTCCCTGAGATCTGGGAAAAAGAACTAATACTTCGTGGCATCACTTTTAGCGAAACGCGGTCGCACGAACCTTGTGATTATTTCCGGTCGAACGACAAACTTTTCAATCAATCAATCAATCAATCAATCAATCAATCAATCAATCAATCAATCAATCAATCAATCAATCAATCAATCAATCAATCAATCAATCAATCAATCAATCAATCAATCAATCAATCAAATTTACTGTTATTTAGCCCGCAAGAAATATTGGGGTGATGACAAAAAAGAAGCCTCAAAAGTTGCAGCTTTACAAGGTTTCGGCGCTCTACGAAGTCCAGAAGCACATAAGCACGTTACAAAATGTAATTTTCAAGGATGGAGATGCCTCACACATTTCATGTAGGATATCTCGATTTGTCTTTACTTAGTCCTCGGAGAAAAAAAATTAGGTCCATTGCGACATGTCTCCGGAAATGTATTGCGGGTAAATGGGCCTTCAGTTGTAGAAAGGTTATCATTTCTTGTTAAAAATATTTACGAAAGGGAAGTTCGTTCGAATAGAAGCTTTTCTAATATATTTCAGGTATTTTTAGTGAGGGCACCAGGCAATCATTTTAGGTTCTTATGAATGCTTAATAGAGGTGAAATGAATAAAATTGAGGTCTAATTAAAAGGTGATAACTGCTTTCCTCTTCTCTGCAGATTGGTTACGAGTGCTGCGACATTTCGACAAGTTAGCATGCGACGCAGTGAATATTTTCATGGCGCTTTAGCCGTCACGGCATGATACACATAGGCGTGCTTACAAGAGGGGGGGAGGGCTTTCTAGACACGCCAAAGGGGTGCGAAGCCACTTAGTTGGATCCTTTCCGTCACTGTTTAAAGTTTAGACTTATAGCCGTGCACATTTCTGACCGCAATGGTGGTCTAGGCTTTCTGGTTTTGCATTTTAAGAGCAGTTTACTTCCCCCCCTTAGTCCTAGACATGCCGGTGACTGAAGGAAGGCGGTTGTATGAAGCGTGTGCGCGCGTCATTTTCATTGTTGCATCCACTGCGACGTTGGTTTTTTCGCACTCGGCAACTTGTAGGGGAGGGGACTGCCCCCCCCCCCCCCCCCCCCATTTTGCTCCCCCGCCCCCACTTAATGAAGAATCCTGCTCACGCCTACAGCGGTGAATCTCTCCCTATATTTTCCTGATGTCCAGTGTCACGCGTCGTGTGGCGTATTCTGCGGTTGAGGAACTGACTGACTGCGCGTGCACAATGTTTAAGTATGGAGTTCACGTTTCGCAGACGATGTGGCGGCGCCTTAACTTACGGTTCGTACCTTTCCTAAAGGGCTAATTTTTGTTTTACCCGCAGTTCTGGAGCCTTGGTCACGTTAGGAAGACGCGCTGACCTGGCGCTCTTACTTACGGCTGCATGTCTTGATTCGCAAACAGACCTACCTTCGTTATGGCAGTCGGCCGTACGTTGATATTGCAAAAATTAACGCATAATCGAGAGTTCGACGGAATGCTGTCACGGGAGGAGGAAACATTGAAGTTTGATAAAAATGCACTCGTCAAAATAAGGTTAAAGGTGCGCGATCTTATTTATGAGCCACATAGACGGCACAATAAGCATATTCTGGGACCTTGTAGACCATTTATTTTATTTATTTGACATCAGTAGAGACGACCTTGCAATCGTCATTGACTGTATCATTCCTTGAACTGTAGACAAATGCGCTTCGAGTCCTTAACAAGCGTAGGATTTTTTTCCTGCATACTGCTGGACGAATCAGGTTGCGAAAGTAGCTGCAGAGGCAATGAAATGGTGGACGCGTAAAATCGTCAAAGAGACGCAGTGACACATGTGGCTCATGCACCTTCGGCAAACTATGAAAGGCATGGGGCAGAATCATTGCAGGGAGCCGCCGAAAACAAATGCACTTGTGCTCGCCATGAATAGAGTTTTTCAGCAAGTTACGGAAATACGGTGTGGTATCACCATACCACTCGTTCTTTCTCGCTCGGTGTGCTTTTGCCGCTCATAATTTCTAGTGAAGACACCACAACACCATGAATGCTTTTTCAAGGAGTTACTACGGGGTTGTCCCGCCTCATAGTTGCCTGTCAGCCTACGCGTTGTTAACGAGGAACATGTCGTTCGGGAGACGCACTGTCACTGGAACTGGGAGCTGCCAAAGCACAACGAGCGAGAAAGGAAGAGCGCTACGGTAATACCGTACTTGTATTTGCGTACCGCATTTGCGTACCGTATTTGCGTACCGTATTTCAGTAATTTGGGCTATGGCTACAGCGACATACATCTACAACAGGGGCGCTGCGAGGGCGGAGCACTCCGGACAGCTCCCTCCCGCCCCCCGCACCTTCTTCGATTCGTCTGTCCACCATAAGATAGCTAGCATAGAATGACGCAAGGCAACACGCGCCAGCTCCTCCCCTATTTAATAGTCGTAGAGGTGCCCCCCCTTTTCCCAAAAAATGACTCCGGGCTTGTTGCCCACAGATAAGCCCTTATTATTACTATTTCATTTAGAATAGCTGCCAGTTGGGCGTGTTACGACTAGTTTATAGAGCCAACTAGCGTCCCACGACAACTAATTCTGCTCTAAGCTTTCTTACTGCCTGTTTGATCAATGCGAACTCGTTACTGATCGACGGAACACTTATTCATATGTAACAAGAGATAATGAAAGAGTGAAAATTCATTAAGATGGTAAGCTGAACTAGTTGGATGGTGTTCAAGATGAAATTTCGCGCAGCGCTCACGGGTAGAACAGAAGGACGGAAGAAACCTGTTCTCGTTGTTTCTTGCACGCTTTGTCCTACTCGTGAGCGCTGCAAGAAATTTCACCATGTACAAATCCATGTATAGTTCTGCTTTTCATTGGTCTGCAGTTCTCTTCATGGGTTGAAAAAGCGCAGAAGTGCACGGAATTCTAAATGGCAGCTAGCTGGACTTGCCGGTACGAAGACTTACATCTGCAAACAGTGAACAAGTGGGGCGGAGAATGAGTGTACACGTCAGCGCCTGTGTCGTGCATACCGTAATATTTTTGCCGACTTCAGGCTCTTAGTAGTAGCATATCCTGATTTCTTTGGGCGCCAGCCGTCAGTTGTGTCCCGACATCTCAGAGCAGCAACTGACGAACACTTTTTTATAAGAGGAAACTGTAGCCCTCATTCCACTAACACTCGAAGAAGCTAATGAGACGTCTCAAAGTTGTATCGAGATTTTCATAAAATAGTTGAAGAGACCGCAAATAAGTTAACATAGACAAGACTTACCGCAGTGCGGATTATGAGTGTCATTTGTGGCGATGCCTGCGATAGTGACCAACAGGAGGAAGAAGGCGGCGGACTTCATGATTGAGACACACGGTCACTGAGCATCGAAGACAAAAATAAGTTGTCGCTGCCTCATTCGCGTTGTTTTATATGCGGACTGCAGTGACGCGTTTAAGTTTGCTGCGACGTCATTGCTGCGAGCCATCAGTCGCCACAAAGTGCATTAGCTGCTTACAGGAAAAAGGAAAAAAAACATGAAAAACGAGGAAAGTTGGGTAACATCTTATACCTCTGAGTGAACGCGTGCCTTTGAGCTGGGGCCGTCACATATTAGAAGCATTTCAGTATATATGCGCGGTGTGCATGATAAAGTGTTCTTTATAGGACAGCCTTAGCTTCCAATCAGAGTGCAAGTGCCCCTCCATGGGCGCCGACTTGTCCTGGTGTTTTGCAAGTACGTGGTCGCTTATACGAGTCTAACGCAGAGCTGCAGCATAAGAAATGACGAGCAAGGAATTTTAAGAAGGTTTCGTTAGCCTGTCCAGTATAGATGAGAGAGAATGAAATGTTCTAATGTTTCCGCAACGTCAGGATGTTTTTGAATAAGCGGAGCTCAGTGGTGTGGATTTGAAAAAGATGTCAAAAAAGTGTACGGAAACAGAAACTGTTTGTATAGCTTCAAGTACTATTTTTTTTCCTAGGACGATAGTGGATTGAAACAAACCGCCGAATAAAATTGCGACGCAGGATTCACTGTCACAATTTGAATCATACCTTCAATAGGAAGCATATTTTGTCTAGCTAGAATTGTTTCGTTTGTTTTTTTCTTTCCTTTTTATTTACGCTAATTGATTGTCTGTTTGGTTTCAAGATTGTTACAATAGCGTCACTTGCCTTTTCGTTGCGTTCTTGAGAGCGCCTGTGTGAAGAAAATAATTGATCGTTTTTTCCTTTCTTTATTTTTTTTATGTTTCACGCGCCTACATAGGTATCACGCTGCCAAGATCTTTTATAAGATCGCAGCATCTGTAAATAAATAAATAAATAAATAAATAAAATAAAATAAATAAATTGTCGAATGGTACCCGCCACGGTGGTCTTGTGGTTAGGATGCTCGATTGCTAACTCCCGCAGGTCCCGGGATCGAATCCCGGCCATGGCGGCCGCATTTTCGATGCAGACGAAAATGCTTTTAGATTTCAGCGCACGTTAAAAAACCCCAGGTAGATCAAATTTCCAGAGCCTTCCATTACGGCGTCCATATAATCATATCGTGGTTTTCGGACCTTAAACTCCAACAATTATTAATTGTCGAATGGAAACCTTGGGAAGAAGCAAACTATGTGCACGGCAATTATGAGAGACGATTCATTAGGTAAAGAGATGCTTCATAACTCAAGGAAAAACACTTGTTATGACGTCGAAATTACGCTAGTTATTTACTAAAATAATAATTATTACATTTTAGCTTCACTGTATGATAAATTTTCAATTTCAGAAGTGTTGAGGCTCGGGCGAGTTGGTGATCCATGAACTTAGCTTGTATTAGCGCGGCACAAATAGAAGAAACACGGCACAGACATAAAGAGAAAGGTAGGCGCTAAACTTCCAACTGTTTATTCATGCCCTTCACACCCATCTTATACATGCGCGAAAAACACAACTCATCGCACACGTGATCCTAATCCGAGGAACGTCATCTCCTTATCCGTCAAAGCAATTGATGGTGAGCTCACACACAAGTTACCCATTTCCGCTATAGCTTCGGCTTCCTTGATTTCACGTGTGAGCTGATTTCTAGAACGGCCGATAACTGCTTTGACGGATAAGGAGATGACGTTCCTCGGATTAGGATCACGTGTACGATGAGTTGTGTTTTTCGCGCATGTATAAGATGGGTGTGAAGGGCATGAATAAACAGTTGGAAGTTTAGCGCCTACCTTTCTCTTTATGTCTGTGCCGTGTTTCTTCTATTTGTGCCGCGCTAATACAAGCTAAGTTCAATTTCAACTTGCTGTTTTGTGTGGCAAAGCGTTCTGCGCACTTACTTTGCCTACTAGGTCTGCGTAAGGGAAATTCTGTGGCCATAGAAAAGCGAGGCTAGGTACGGAGTTTCAAAAACAGCCCTGTCTTTGAACTACGTCTCCCAAGGGACTTGCGCATTACGATACACATTACTCTGTCCATTTCAAAAAAGGCAAAAGAGCGTGACGTGAAAGGCAGAATGCGGAATAAGCGCAAAAAAAAAAAACGAAAAGAGTTAACCTTGTCGTATGCGTGCCTGACGTATTACTTTTCCTTTCTTTCTTTCTTTCTTTCTTTCTTTCTTTCTTTCTTTCTTTCTTTCTTTCTTTCTTTCTTTCTTTCTTTCTTTCTTTCTTTCTTTCTTTCTTTCTTTCTTTCTTTCTTTCTTTCTTTCTTTCTTTCTTTCTTTCGTTCTATCTTTCTTTCTTTCTTTCCTTCTTTCTTTCCTTCCATCTATCTATCTTTCTTTCTTTTTCATTTCCTTCTATCTATCTTTCTTTCTTTCTTTCTTTCTTTCCTTCTTTCTTTCTTTCTTTTCTTCTATCTTTCTTTCCTTCTTTCTTTCTTTCTTTCCTTCCTTCCTTCTTTCTTTCTTTCTTACGTTCTATCTTTCTTTCTTTGTGTACAAGTGATTTCTTTCTCATTGCGCAATATGTCATATGTTTCATATGTTGCCAAAACAGCGATATCAAGGCTACAAAAAGAGAGGGGGGCTGCACCAATAGATGCTATTTGGGACCACAATGGAGCTTGGTGTCATGTCACGGAGTTGGTTTATTAATATGCAAGACACAGTGACATGTTCCTTTGTATCATAAATTCGCACTCTCGGAGCAAGTTATTTTCTTACCTTGTTTCTTCCTCTGTGCAGAGTAGCAGGCTAGAGCTAACTAGCTCAGGCCGATCCCTCTGCATTCTAATAAATCATTCTCTTTCTCTCTCCAAGACAGTTAATATATTACCAATATATTCCAAGAGAATTCGCGCAAGACGCCGCCACTGAAACCTGTGATTTATAAAAGCTTCGCTTGAAACTGAGCTTAGAAACTCCAGAGCGAAAGCACTTGTTGAGCGACACAAGGATATTACTCATATATTAGTTCGTCATCTCATCATGTCGAAGCAAGCAGATAAGAATTAGAGACGTGAGTTTGGCTAGTTGGTGCGTATTAACTGCAGACATAACTAATTAGCGAAAAAAAAACAACGGACAAGCTAGAGACGACAAGCAGATAAGCTTGCCATTTAAGATGATTCTTAATGTGTGAGCTGTGCAGATTAATCTGTGCAGTGAGTGTCAGTACAGAGCTTTGTGGAACATATTTCGGTTTCAGTGAAGCGAAGTTCTCACGAATTAAGACAACACAAGATACCCAAGAAAGAACTCATCTGTGTACAACGAGTGTCTTGGATGCCTGCAAGGGGAACCACCGACAATGGACTTAATAATATTCGATAGTATGCGCAGGTCTTCTGTGCTAATGTCCTTTCGTATTCACTTAAGGAGGTATATTCAGTACGACGATTGCAGAACGATCCGTATGACAACACCATGCGTTGGAGAACTGCCATGATTTATTTCTTCCTTTCATTTAGCGGAAATGCGTCTCCGTCATCTCTTTTTTTAAACGTTTCTCGCAAGTCTTTGGACAGATTATTCGAAATGGCGTGAGAAATGGCCGCGAGAGTGGCAATTCGTGCTACAAAGGAACGTATCGTACCTCCTTGCATTTTATTACATTATTTGTTAGCAGTGTTTACGTAAGGCTGCGAAAGTATACTTCAATATTTCACCACCCCTGTGGCATGCCACCAGAGTGAGTTGGGGTCCCATTATAGCATCTACTGAGGCAGCTGACTTCTCAAGCCGCCTTAATTTTGATTAATCGGTCGACTCTAAAATTCATGCTTGCCTCATGTATGGCTGCTCTCGTTGAAGAGGGCAGTTCGTGCCTGTTGGATTATGACAGAGCAATACCACTAACTTTAGACACTTAGGAAGGAGGCGTGGGAAATGTGCTATAACATTAGAGATGTGCGTGTGTTTGCGTTTGTTGGCACACGAGGCGCGCGCGCGCACACACACACACACACACACACACACACACACACACACACACACACACACACACACACACACACACACACACACACACACACACACACACACACACACACACACACACACACACACACACACACACACACACACACACACACACACACACACACACACACACACACACACACACACACACACACACACGCACGCACACACGCACACACACACACACACACACACACACACACACACACACACACACACACACACACACACACACACACACACACACACACACACACACACACACACACACACACACACACACACACACACACACACACACACACACACACACACACACACACACACACACACACACCTGCTTACTGTGCTTGAGACGTACTGGCAAGCATTCATGCTAACATGGACAGAGATAAATGCAAGAGCGCACGAACCACAAGCACAGCCAATCGACACTACAGCAAATGCACCATCGCTTTCTTGTGCATTAGCACTTTCGCATTTGAAAAAAAAAACAAAAAAACACAAAGTCCATAAATACAATGATGAACACAATTTATTGCGCTAAAGTTGACGGTAGGATGACAGCTGGACTCGAATCGATGTTTCAGGACACCTGCATCCGGCAGGTGTCGAAAAGTCCGCGAATTATTGCTTTTTCCTCCACCTAAGCGTGAAAACAAAGGCGTATTGATTAGCTCTGAATTATAGGTCAGTTACACAGGCGACAGACACTCAGCACTAGGAAGTCACTCGCCAGGAACACTTTCGCTAAATATCGTTAACTGTGCGGCAATAATTATTCGTGCTAAAGAACAAACTTCACTCTTGTTTATCACAGCAACCATCGCAGCGCTTCTTTTTAGTGAAAGATGTAACATCATCTGCGCAGCTTTCTGCAGTGGCGCATTTAATGACGGATAAGAGATGCCATCACCTCACAGCTTTCGATGTCGCAATTGATATACAAGTTCTGTGCATATGTTATCTTCACTTGAATAGGCTGAGTTAGAGATCCCGTAAAAGTTTGCAACGCCTGAGTAGTGTTTGACATTGCACTAGATAGTATAATCGGTTCATTTTAGGCGAAGTGACACTGTGCGAAATAGCATAGAAACTTAAGGTGACATGGTACAGGTGGCAATAGTAACATTCAAATTAATTCACTGAACAACACTCATCACGCCACTTTCAAAACATTTCCGACATACCATTTCTCAGAAGGTGAAAAGACAACGACGTGCCACGCGTATGTTCCCTTTATTCTTTATTACAAATGTTTCACATATCTCACGCGCGATATTGCAGATAACACATGAGTAACTCTATGCATTTTGCTACCTGCAACACCACATTACTTTATAATATATAGAAGCCTACAGTAAACGGCGGTAGCCCAAGCGGCGTCGCAGGTTAGTAATTTAATTCTGCTAAAGTTTCCAAACACTTATACAAAATGCAAAGTGAGTTTTCTTCTACTGCGGGCAAGCAGTTCAGTTTTCAGGAGTACGGCTTGGCCTTGGAACTACGCCTTGGTACACAAGAAATCGCTGCCTAGAAGGGAAGACACTACAATTAAGGGATTTCAACACGCGGCCCGGCCAGCACACGACTGTCTTAGTCCGATATTTCTAAAATTTCTAAAAATAAGTATTTTCATGAGCTAGACAGACGTTACTGGTCTTAAGGTTTGTCCTCGTGATGCACTACATCCGTTAACCATGCATGTGTTAAGTCAATACCATGGTGCACAAAAGCTTAGCGGTTTGAAATCGCCGTCTAGATTTCAAGCAGTCAGGAGACCAGTATGGACACGTTTCTCGAGACGTGACGTGAAATCTTCTTCAGAAATGACCCATATCTGAGATATGAGAAAGGCGTTCTTTGAAAGGCAACGTGAGCTGAAATTTTGCTCGGGTCTCTGTTCCCTTCCCCGCTCCAATTTTTATTACTTTCCCGGCCTTTCGGGAGTCTTAATTTCGTGAGTGCGGCCCGCTAGATGAGGCGAGTTTGAGACTCCTACTCTACATCGTTCTGAGGCATGCGCTGTCCAAAAAAAAAAAAAAAAAGAAAAAAGGAAAACGTTGTAAGCAGAGTGCACAGAGGGTGGAAGCACATATACACCGCAATGAGAAATTTACCGGTCACAGCCTCATTCATGCGCTGTTAACCATTCTTTTTAAATCTTTGCTTCCATACACGTGAAACACCCTGTACGTACTATATCCGCAGTGAAAAATAAATAAATAAATAAAATAAAAATACGCCCACTAGCAACCATACGTACCGCTCTTCCAACCATCACATATGTGTTTATTTCTTATTATTTAGTCTTTCGCGATGGCTCTCAGTAACGCAATTCATCTTACTCATATTACCGTAATCGTATTCAAAATCAGTGACTACTTGTGGCATATTGTGACTCTATTCAACAGACTTATAAAGCAATGGTAAAGACTGCTGAAAGAACAAAAATACATCAGTGTTTCACTGACAACGTTGCTATGGCAATATTGAAGTATTGTTGCTAAGTCGTCATTTTTTCACAAACTACCTGACGCGCACAATGCAGTGTTAACTGAAGACTTTAAAATGCGTAATAATTAATGTGCTTCAAGCAGATGATTATATGTGACAGTTGAAACAATGCTACTCCATGTTGAAGGACAATGTGCGTGTCAGATGCTATTGTTGTGGCAATTAGTAAAGAAAATGTAAGAAAATGTAAATGAAAGCATTTCAACAAGGAAATAGCATGTACAATGAAAATAAACTTTGTGCTTGTTCTGCACCAGTTTTCACATCCAGAGCTGACTTGAAGATGATCTTACCGAGTAGAAAGCCTTGGTGGAGTGGACGGGCTGCAAAGTGGAATAAAAAAGTAAGCAATCGGCTCTATACGACATTTAAAAGAGCTGCGCGGTAGATCTTAGGTTATCTTTGAAATTATTGTTGAAGGAATAGGCGGGGACATGTTCTACCAGCGGGGTAATTTTCGTACAAAGACGGCAAACAGGTATGTCGCTATTAGAAATTTTTTCAGTTGAATTCAGCTGAAATGAATTTATGGGCATAAAACAGTTTACAAAAATGCAATAGTTGGAGAAACGCATCTGAATTCCTAGCCTAAAGCTAGTTGGGATTCTTTCAAATGTAATCATGAAAAGGAGCGTGTCACATATCAAGACAATAACTATACAAAAAGTTTGGTTTACGTTATAAAACTTGTAAAACTAGTCATAACATTATGTATGTAGAGAGCTTAGCACTTGATCATACGTATAGGAAAAAAGGTAAAAAAAAAACCAACAGACATAACAGAGCGTGTAAAAAGAGTACATCCAACAGCAAGGCAATACGTGTCCATCCAAAAAAAAAAATAATTTACTGACATTATGAGGCTTCAAAGACCAATTATGTCAAGTTGTATCTATACAGGAAAAAATTCGGCAGATCGCGCGCCTTGTGAGAATCTGTTTCATGCGATGCAGTCGGCGAGTGATTGTCTATGCCGCATTTTTTTGGCTTTGAGCCAAGCGTTACGTGGTGCATAGACGTGTTTTTGTAAGTGTAGTAGTTGTGTACACATCGTGGGCTTACCAGGAACGACGACCACAGTGGCGTTTAAAGGGTGACTTGTGGTCTGACGTAAAGTCAGCACTCAGGTTACAGCACAGACATAGTATTACCGAAATGAAGTGCACTTTACGGTGCGATGATGTGAATATCACAGGTAACTTTCGTTAGCGTATTCCTCCGTGGTCGAACAATGCTTGAATATAGCTTGCTAAATCATAGGGATAAAATGTAATGTTTATTAGGCTGCTGTAAAAGCGGAGCCAACACTCTAACCACAAATGATGTTAACTCTACATGACGCCTGTATGAAAAGAGTGCATATGTTATGTATATTGCGGTGTTGTAAAATTAGATAGCGAGAACCACAGTTGACGTTGGGAGACATTACGCCCGCGCAGAGTCTTTTTCCAAAGAGATTTCATGACTTTCCGTGGTTCTGTGGTAGAATAACTAACTGCCATGCAGAAGGCTCGGGTTCGATTCCTGCTGGGATCCTGATTGTTATTGTTTGCATTCGTGAGGTCAACGTTGCCGATGTCGATGTTCCTTAATGCTCTCTAATTTAAATTACCAATGTCTGTCCTTGCCGTTCCTGGATTGATATAAACTGCCAATCAGCGGTGGCGCATACCCGCATACCGTGGTTCCGTGGTATACGGGTATGTGTCACATGTGTCTGGCGGAAAGGGCTTTCATGCGACATGATTTTCGCGTTATTCATGTAATGACCAGATATTGATATTCTTTAAACCCTCTTACACTCCCATACCAATTTTGCTCTACCCGAAGCTAAGGAGGTGAGCACGCTAGCACTCAGATGTAGGCGGTTAGATAGATAGAATAATAGATGCATGAATAGAAACGCTGAAAGTGCCTTTGGTTAGCTAAGAAATGCTTCTCATTTAGAAAATAAAACGAAAGGGCAAAAAGAAGTGACAATATATTTATTTGCATACATACACAAAGATGTATATACATACCAATATGCAAGAGAGCGTACACACAATTTAATGTAACAATATTCAACATGATTATACATGGTAGTGAATTCAATATGGCTATTCCTAGCATCAATACATATTGTGTCTATATATATAGACATATGCTAACATATGTTACTTAAAAATGTTTTTTTCAGTGGTACAGAGAAATTCTTATTCGGTTTTAGTTCATGTAGAACGTTATTCCACGCGGCGACTGCATTAGCTGCAAGTTTTCTATTAGCATATACGCCTTTTCTTTGCTGAGTGAGATACTTTTTTTTACTTTGTTGCTGCTTTCGTAACTAAAACATAAAAAAATGTGATCAGCGAATTGGACAGTTGGTGTTGATAAAAAATTGGACCGTAAGAGCAGTGTTATAATGAACTCTAGTGTTGAACGGCATGATATTTAGGCTTCGGAAGAGGGGCAGCGGACGGGCCGCATAGTATGATTTTGTCAATAAGCATATTCCTGTTTTATGAAATTTTATTACTGTTTCTAGGTATGTGCGGTATGCGTGACCCCAGGTAACCACACGGTAGTTTAAGAGGCTATGAAATAGACCAAATTAAATTATTCGTAATGTCAATAATCGATGACCATGATTCATCATGATGAATGAATGTTTTTCGTAATAATGGGGGGATATTGTATAGCTGGCATAGTGTAGACATTATGGGTGATGTTGTGTCCCCCCTTCGCGCATGCGAGAAATCTTTGTATCTTCGTGCAGCTGACTACTCTGAACAAGGATGAAAGAGAGCAGCTTATCGCAGCAAAAGATGCACACGGTAGGCGTTTTGTTGCTTTTCGCTGTGACATCACATAAAATGATTGAAATTATACGACACATTACACAGCCGCTGGAGTCGCTTGCCATTGCGTTCGATTCACTGCTATAGCACTACTTAGGTTCATTGGAATTCCTACCATGTGTAAGATATAAACTGAACGCGGGTGGTTCATTCACTTGGCAACTTACGATTCTTCCATTGTTTTTGGTGCAGAGTTTTCGCAGAGCACACGGAATGTCGGGGCATTGTAGGCCAATGCGGGCTCCGTCAATTTTCATGGCGATCTGTAAGCAGAAATACTCGTGATATATTTTTTTATGCAGAAGCATGTCTAAGCAAATAAATCATCTATGTTTTTCGGCAATTTCCTTTATCACTTCGAGAACGCAGAGAAAGACTGGATGTCTGAACATAAACTTTGTGTTGAATCTGCAGGTTGGGAAGCATTAAGACTGCAGTGGTATAAAATTTGCCGGTTTGGCAAATCCGTTGAGTGACGAATAAAGCGCAAAGTGACAGTGAGTAGCACAAAAGACGTAACCGCGCCTGTCGTACACCCACGTTTTTTTTTCCTTTTTCGCGCTCTGAGTGTGTCAGCGTCCATGGTGCGAAGAGATTCCTGAAATGCGAATTATTTATTGACGTGGTACTATGACGAAGTTAAATTAGGGAAATGAGAGCAGTTTGTTAGAATAGTTACAGCACATGGAGTAGAAACTTCTGTTGTTTTATGGGGTCAATGTCTTCGGTAGGTTTAAAATTAGGCATGAAACGGCTACGTGTGCTTGTGCTTGGAGCACTAGAGTAAGGCTATTGCACGCAGTGAAGCGAAGTACGCAGAAACTAATCAAACTGTTCACTTAATATCGTGATTAGAGAGATTTGGTTCATATTGTCACGGTGTGAAAATATCCAAAAGGAATATATGGACAAAAATACACAAAGTCTCAGCCAAAATGGCGGAACAGCAGTAACAACGCGAGCGCCATCCCAATCTTCGTCTTCATCACCTCGATGCGGCATTGCTTTTCGTTCATGATTGATTGTAACATATAGCCCCCGCCGCTGGCAGCGCCATCTCGGCTCTTAAGAAAGAGTAGGATTGTTCGCGGAGATATGCCGCTTAAGACGGGAGACGTGCACAATATCAGTAGAGGGCACAGACGACTACGATGGACTGGCCATTGGGCGATCTCATGTGTAACCTCGGCAAACTGGCGCAAGACCTTCTTGGTGCTACCATTTCATGAAGGCGTCTACAAAAGCACGTGAATCGTAACAGTAATATCAAAATAGGCACGCGATTCGTATTCTCCTTGGATATATAAAGTAAGAAGGAATGGTACGCTCCGCTCGTTTGTCGTGCGTGTCGGTGTTATGTTTTGCGTCATTATAGCAGGCCATTAGGACAAGTTTAACTTTGCTCGAAACGACTGTAACGTGCGTACACTCGGCGGTGATATTGTTTTAGTTTTGCTTTTACCGCAATGGCTGTTAAAGTGCTACACGCTGGGTTCACTTTGTAAATCCGTCCTGTCTGGTCATCGAATTAATAGTAATAATTGTTGGGGTTGAACGTCCCAAAACCAAGATATGAATATTAGGAATGCCGTAGTGTTGGACTCCGGCAATTTCGACCACATGGGGCTCATTAACCTGCACCTAAATTTAAGTACACGCACCTCAAGCATTCTCGCCTCCGTCGAAATGCGGCCGCCGCTGCCGAGATTCGATCTCGCGACCTTTGGGGCAGCTATCGAGCACCAGAACCATTAGATCACCATGGCGGGTTATCCGGTCATCTGTGCGAAGTGTTACGGTGACGACGACCACGGTAATTGTCAGATCTCCTCGTTCTCCCGAGCTTCGCATTCTTATGGTATGAGAGAAAAAAAAAAGGAAGGTAGCTGATCCACAATGGGCTCCACTGCAATTTCTATCCATGCCAGTGAAGCGATGTGTAAATTTGGAAGCTTTGTGCACGACTATTGAATTATCACTTAGTGGCTGTTACTGTAAAGCTATCCACCCCAAACAGGCTCTTCAAGTCACCATTGCATGCATCTCGGAGGCCACAATGAACAATCTTGTAGTCGACGAAGATGTAATTCCGTGCGTCGCGCGAAATTTTTGACACTATGGCAATGACACTATGGCATTACGGCAATGTCCTTGAGTATAAATCTTCGCTGAAATGGTCGCGAAACATCACAGGTGGAAAAATCGTCGACAGTACAGACGAGGCGTACATAACAATACATAACAACGAGAAGGGATAAGGCTTTGTAACATGGCATCTGCATACACACTCTGAATGAAGGAAAGAAGGAAATAAATTTTGAAGGCTAGTTTTTCTTTGTTAGACGCTATATTAATGGGAATGAACAGACCATAATGCCAAGGAAAGTATAGGGGCCGGTTTTTGCAGTACTTATGATATATATGTCAAGAATGAAAGTGGTTCATCAACTTGCCGCTGGCAGGGAACCGAACGTGTGACCTTCGAATTCGAAGGTTGCAGGTTTGGTCCCTGCCGGCTGCAAGTTATCTTTTTGTCCGCTTTACTTTCTTTACATTTATATCATAATTACTAAAAAGAACATCTCTTATACTTTCCTAGGCATTATTGTCTGTTAGTTCTCATTAATATTGTGAATACAAACTATGCCATTTGTATTTCCAGTGCAAGTAACAGCGCAGTGAGCGAGGACTGCGTTATTCGCACCGAACGTAATGAAAATTTCGTTTCCACATCATCCTAAAAAAAGGAAATCGCGGTATGTTTGCGAGTAACTTTTCGTTGAGATGGTGGTGAAAACCAAAGCTGAAGAATAACGTCGGCAGCACGATGAAAGCGAAGGAACCTGTGTTTCACTGGCCTGGGTTCGCATGCAAGTGGTGGCCGTACCTAGACCTTGCGCTGGTAATCACAAAACATCATCATCATCATCATCATCACAACCCACTGGAGGCCCATTGTGGAGCAGCTGACGTTTTCCTCACGCTCTAGGAGTGACGAATCTGGGTGTGTCAAGTTGTCCTGACGTCGACAAAAATTGTCGACGTGTTCTGTTTCGTCGATAGCGACGATGGTCGCCGTTAGCGCGATATAATGGACGGACAGACGCAAGCACTGACGAAACTTAATTTCCAGGAATTTACTGGTCTCTCAGTAACAACATACGGCTTAAAAGCGTATACAGCATTTCATGAGTAATATACCTTTTTTTTTATTTCGAAAGTTTGTGCAACGGCGAATCAAAGCAAGAAAGTGCCAGTAGGGACGCTACAGAACTTCCATACTCACATTTGAAAGTGATATCGGTAGTCGCCTACCCCTTTCTCTCCCTCTCTTTTCTTTTCATTGTTTTTTCTATCACTTCACTTCTTAGGGATGTAACCAAAACAGTAATGCGACCGCTGTATTCAATGAGCGATCGTGGTGGGTGCGATTGATTAATTAATAAATTCATAACATCATGATAACTACATGTCACTGGCTGTTCAGCATTGATTTTAAGTTGTATTAGCTGAGAAAACAGAAGGTGTTAGAAGTCGTGTTCAATGGCGGAAAGAAACGAACCTCTTTGCTGGCTCTCTGCATCACGCAGGCTATTACAGCGTCGATCTTTGTGTCGTCGATAACTGGAAAGTGAAAATGGAAGTGTGAACCGTGCACATTAAAGGTCTGATTCGTGGAATGAATGTAATGGAAAGACATACACAAGCGAGAACAAATAGAGGCAGTTGTAATACACAGCAACACACAATTAATAACGATGGTGAAGCAAAATAAGACTATGCACGCAGCAGTGACCTTACAGCGTTCATTTTGGATGCACCTTTGTTGGCTTCGAAAGAGGCCGTCTAATCCAACTGCAACTCAGATTTCGGCAATCTCATTGCAAGCACCAATACAATTTACAAAAACAGTTATGTTTGGGGCGAAGCTCCTTAGGCCCTCACGAAAACCGTTGTCGTCGAGGCTCGCCGTAGTCTCTAGTCGAAGCGCAGGTGCGACCCCACTTTATGTGTACATCAATCAAGTATATGACAGCACAATGAGAGGCTGTTAACCAGAACAAAATAAAAGGCCACAACGCCCTACAAACACCGACATTTAAGCACCCATCAATCAAAGCATATGATCGGACAAATAATTAAAAAGAACAAAATAAAAAAAATGTTAACCAGAACAAAATATAAGGCCACAATGCCATAAAAACACCGACATTTAAGCACCCATCAATCAAAGCATATCACAAAAAAAGGTTTAACAATACACTAATATCAATCATAATTGTGACAGAACAATATAAAACACCCAGAAGCACAAACCCTTTTCACTAGTCGGCCATTTCAACTTAGACATTGTGGACTTTAGGACCTAGCTTCGCCCCATCATCAGCATTTACCTCATGGATATGCAGCAATTTTTTAATTCATCATAATGACAAAAGAAAGGATGGCACGAAAGAGCACCATACCATTGTATGCGAAGAAAATAAAATCAAATCCTTAACAAGTCAAGCCATTTGCTGCCTTAGTGAACATTACGTTTTGACTGAAGAGGGGAAAAGAGCTAGAAAAAAAGGAACGGGATAAATAGGGCGCTCCATGAAAAATAATCGCGGTTGCATAACACAGAGGCTTACACACTGCTGAATATGAAGGGAGGGCAAAGAGCTCCACATGCAACTGTTGCAGATGCGGTGAAAGTACAGAGCTGCACATCTTCCGTCACAGTCCAAACTAAAACTGCCAATGATATGCGCTACGGATTAGCCTCAGCCACTTTGAAAATGAATGATTCCTGCAAGGAAGTGTACTTGATCTGCGAAAAAAAAATGAATCTGTAAGTATATCATCTGCAAAAGACCAATGAAACACCAGCGCGCTAAGTAGTTGGTTTATGTGACCTCTCCTGGCTGTGAAATGTACTTTATTTACTTCAAGCGTATTGAGAAATTCTACCAAAGAAAGCTGATTACGTCAATACAAGTGCAATGCCTCCCACACCAATATCACTTGCCATGAAGATTACAACAATACATACATTAAGAAGATAAATGCAATAAATATCGTCTTAGGTACATAGTATGTGGTGGAAAGAGCTTGAGTCCCTTCTGGTCGGCAGGTAGCATCCTAAGACGTTGACCGCGAATGGAAAGCAAAGATATTTCGGCTCCTACAAGGGTGCCTTCATCATTGTAGGCATTACGTTCCTTCATGTGAAAAAGGCTCCCTTGTGGGTCCTGAGACATCTGTATTCTTATACGTGGTTGGTGCCTACATACTACTTAGCGCTTAAAGGGATACTGAACAAAAATTGGAAAAACTGACGACACTTCGAAATTCTACTCGGAAAATGCGACTGTTGCGATGAACATAGTTAATTTCCGGCATTTTTGAGCACTTGGCTTTATTTTTGACAGATTGTGAGCGCGCGACGGCTGCACGCTAGCGCATGCAGGGTGCACGTGTTCCTGTCCCCCTCCTTCTTTTCTCCACCCCTCCTTTCATCCCACTCTCCCCCTTCCACAAAAGCGCTATTGCTTTACCCTAGCCGGAGGCATTGTTCGCTACAGGTGCTGTTCATAGCGGTTACCGTTGGGGGAGCTGAGCGGGTCGAGAGACGCGGGCGACGGCTGGCATTGTTGGCTTGCCAGTTTCGGTAAAGTCCCTAGATAAACTAAAATAACGCCAACCGCCCCCCTTCTAGGCACCCTACCCCTTCGCCTCTGCCTCCTCTCTTAGCAGCTGCAGCAGCGCCTCTACGGTGTCCGCCAGGAAACTGCCGAAAGCACGGCCAGCCGTGGCGAAAGGCATACCCTTTCCCAGGCATACCCTCTCCCGGCACACGGGAGAGGGTATGCACAGAGGACGGACAAGATGGCGCTTGCACTACCAAGCACAGAGGAGAGGAGGAGCCTGTACACTAACACTTATGGCGCTACTTTAGTTATTCTAGGGACTTTAAGTTTCGGGCGTTTGTAACGTCACCAAACGTCACCTCCTCTAGTTCGCGGCGCGGCCGCTAGACGAGGCAGTTTGTGAAAAACGCATTAAATACATTATTTTCCTGTTGTTTCTGCCTAGAAGGAAGGTTGTCTCTATTGATTACAGGACCCAATCTTCCAATCTGGTTGAATATCTTGGCGGCAAAAATTTTGTTCAGTATCCCTTTAGGGTTCATGCTTAGGTTGAAAAGTAGAAGGACTTGCCATATTATTTGACCACCTTAACGCGCATTTTTCAAGTTAACAATTAGCGCCCATTCAGTCTTGTCATGCATTTTACGCATTTTATTAAGGCTTTCAAAGTACTTCCAGCATTTAACTGTAGTGATTTTCTTGCAGGTTAAAACAAGCGTACACTTCATTCTTGATCGTGTAATCCTGGCAGTGTTTTTCGTGTTTTTTAATGATTTATACAGCTGCCTGCTGTCAAACAATAGTTGCTCTTTTGCTGCTTTTTTTCTTTCGCAATTGTATGTTGGAACTTCCGCAGACTTGTTTCTCCATTGCATGGTTACTAACAATGTCTTTTTATCATTCGTATAAACGCAGGCTGCCTAAACAGTGTACCATTTTGTAAGTTTCCATTACGCAATAGCTTTCTTCGGGCTTAAAAAGTAATTTTAATAGAGAAAGAAATATACGTTAAGTTCCACACTGCTGGATTTTTGAAAGTGTGCCTGTAGCTCACGTTCAAATAATGATACTTGAAGTTATGCAGTTAAGTTCATTAAACATGTGACGCACCGAAGCACGACTAAGAGTGTGACATTTTTGGGAAGTGAAGCTTCGATGTTAAATGGACACTCATCGTACATGCACGATTAAGCAGTGTACGTGGTAGCACGTGCTATTCATGTGTCTATGAGATCACCGCATATACCGTAGTTTTCATTTATTACCTGCAGTTGCAAATCCAGCGATCAACCAAGATTATACATTCGGCACGCCAATAAAATTTGTATGTCAGTCTCGGAAAGCGGTCCATCCACCTTTTACTTTAAAGTTACTGTACGCCCAAGGAGCGGCGTCGCGAAGCACCAGTGGCATTTGTTCGTGGAAATCATACGATTAGCGCCGACTCATATTTTACTAAAAGAAAAAATTTATTGCCCCGTTCCCCACGAAAATGGTTCGTGGAAAAAGCTATATACTAGGCAGTTTCACTTTTATGCCACCATTCTACTTCATAGAGACCTTTGACGGTGAGCAAGAGTTCTCGGTAAATTCATCGAACAAGAAAGCAAGTTATCAGGGTGTACATAGTCATTTTGAATGGAAGAAAAAAGATTAGGAAATTTATAACAAGCCTTACAATATAACGATTAATCGCAATGTGCGCGCGTAATTAGAAGTTATCTGTTGCGATTGTAATAATTATAAATCAACCCATTCGATTTCTTGCTTACAAATAACGTCCGCCTGTGCAGGGAGTTATACTTAGGTGGAGTTATGCTTAGGCTTTTTCACGACACGTTTTTTGCGCCTCAGTCATCTGCACCTAAGCAAGTTATGCTTAGGTGATGTTATTCGAATCGATATTAGCAAACTGAAAATTTAGTCTTTAGGCGCGTTGGTGATGCACGACGAACGACAGCGCATCTGCTAAGACAAGGAAGAAAGAAAGATGGACTCACAAGGTGATGACTCACAAGTGATTTATTTTCTTCAGAAGGACGCATATGCAAGGTGTTTCAGATTTGCACCAAATATATCCTTTTTTTTATTATTGCGCACTTTAGAGGAAGCATGGACAAAAAAAGTAAGCAGGGCAGTTATCTTCCCACGGAAGAAATAATCCGACGTTTTCTCTACAATTAATATTCGAAAAGTTAATTAAGCAATCTTTGTTAGGCACCCGGCTTGGCGGATTGGAAAAA
The DNA here is from genome assembly GCA_030522465.1 of Rhipicephalus appendiculatus. Classification (NCBI taxonomy): domain Eukaryota; kingdom Metazoa; phylum Arthropoda; class Arachnida; order Ixodida; family Ixodidae; genus Rhipicephalus; species Rhipicephalus appendiculatus. Next base: position 11,184 of record JALIZH010010512.1, on the reverse strand, counting down.
AAATGTCATTACGTGCTGCATTATGCATACAGCTGCCAATTCGACATGCCTTGCGCGTATGTTTTTTTTTCAATACCTGGTGCAAGTAGGCTGAAAAAGTCTATATAAGCGGCATCGAAGAACAAAACACAACATCGAAAGAACATGAGAAAGAAAGCAAAAAATGAAGCCAAGCCACGAAATGTTATTGTCTCGTGCATTGCTAAAATAGCTTTACTCCTTTGTGAGAGCAATGCGTAAGCATTTCATCGATTGCGCTAAAAAAAATGAAACTACATTAGGAGAGCGCGGTTCGATAATGGTTTGTGGCAGCGATCCAATTTTCGCTTTGTCTTTCATGGTGCTTTCATGTATTTCCTTCATCGATGCCGCTTGCATAAGCGCCTTTGGTAAGGAAATAAAGCAATTGTTAGCCAGCGCCTTGTTTGTCCTTGTAGCTTTCGACCTTGTCTCGTTAGCTGCCATGTGGTTCAACAAAAATTGATAGTTGAGCCTTCATAAGAAGAATAACGGCGCGCTTCACTTCGACAGATCTCGTCAAATGAACGTCGCATTCTGTAATTGCAGTTCACTGATGAGACATGCATGACTAGCAGGCGGATAACTTGAAAACACCAGCGAGGATCGGTCTGGTAAGCCCGGCTCCTGATTAAATGAATCGTCATCGTTTGTTCAATCAATGCTTTTTTTATAATATCTGGGGTTTTACGTCCCAAAACCAGGATGTGATTATGCGGGACGCCTTAGTGGAGTGCTCCTGAAACTTCGACCATGCGGTGTTCTTTAACTGGCACTGATATCACCCAGCACACGTGCCTCTAGCATTTCGCCTCCATCGAAATGCGACCGCCGTGGCAGGGATCGAACCCGCGACCCTCGGGTCAGCAGTCGACCACCGTAACCTCTACACCTTTGCGGCAGACTGAATGCTCTTCATGGCTACAGATGCGGCCGAATGCAGGGTTGCCGTTGGGTAAATTTGAAAAGTAGCCATAACTGAAGCTAAAAGTAGCCAAAGTAGCCATGTCATTTAATGTTTTCGCCAAATTTGTAGCCAGACTGAACAGAGGCGGTAGCATGAGTAACTTCTTATTATTGAACAATAAAGAATACCATTTTTAATTTTAAGGAAGACCATAGAAATAAAAGCACAGTTTTTTTCCTCGCTTGGTCTTCAAGCCAAAACTAGGTTTAATATAAAATAATAATTATGATAATTCAATGCGCCATGCATATAGTCTATGTAGAATAGCTGGAGTTCTTTATAGATGTAGAGTGCTTTTTGGAACATTCTAGTCAAGTCAGTGCGAACGTTAAACGTTAAAGCAGTTTCTTCTTGGAGCCACATATTGTATTCGATTAGTAGAGGTTGCATAATAACAGTCCAGCGTCAGATAGTCAAATTTGGTTAAAATTAACAGTCCACCTTGATTTTGTAGCGATCTCTGTCTTGTCAAGTTCTCGCGATAACACGCACTGCGCATCAGAATTAGAAACTTTGGCGAAGCACCAGCATAGATGACAAGCAGCCTGAGCAGCGTGCTATGTTACACGTTTGGCAATATTCATGTACCTTCGCTACTTCGTGTTTGCAGGTGCGCCGTGCGTTGCGTTGGGGTGCCTCGATGCGCATCAGCCTGCTGCCGGGGGATAGACGCGTGTGCACATCGACTGATATGACAGAACAGCTTGGGAAACAGCGAGTTTGATCCGCAAACAATATGAGAAATGGCTACGTAATGCACGAAAAGATAAGTTAAAAGTAGCCAGAAAGTGGCCATGGCGTCAACCTGAACTTTTTGTCGCCAGACGGGGTCGTGTGTAGCCAGTTTGGCGCAATGTAGCCACCAAGGGCAACCCTGGCCGAATGCCTCTTTCTTGGTTTCAATCAAATAACTTCGCGACGTGTCTGGAAATTCTTGAAAGAGCTGTATATAACGCTAAGCGCGTAGCATCGCTTAAGCCAACATCACTCGGACTATGTTTGTGAAACCATGGTACAGCTGTAGTGTAGATAAGAAAACATATTATAAAAATAGACAGAATGGCAAACATACAGCAGTTCAGGTTTGGCGGTTCGGCGCAGGCAATGCCGATCAGTAGCAGCAGCAGTAGGCAGACAGTCGGTGTCTTCATCGTGGAGTTGGCCGCAGCACTTTGAGACACGAAGTAGTAGTGATGCTCACAACGACCTTGGTCTTTTATTATGTGTGCGTGAGCTACAGCCTTTACAGCGACGACTTACAGCGCCGCTCTGATGTCGCTGCCGAATACCATCGTTAAGCACATGAGGTGCATGTAACACACAGGAAAAAGAAAAGCAACTTCGAAGAAAAGGTCAGCCTAGAAAGCGCGACACATTGGGTAAGCTCAATGAGCAGGTACGACATCAGGCGCTCGTTTCGCGTAGGATATGTCGCAACGCGTTCAGACGATGTGCATTACAATGTGGCTGTTTAACAGGTATTGCGACTCTAACAGTTTTACAGGGGCATCGTGCTTTTTACGAATGCACGAAAACCAGAATGGAATGCACGGTTTTCTCGCTTACACGAAGGCGTAGAGCTCAACAAAAAGCGCTTTGCTTTTATTTTCGTTAATCAGCAGGCTTGCGCAATGTGGCAGTGCTGGTTTAGATAAAGTGGGGACAACAAGTTAAATGATTGTGAAAGAGCAAAAAAAAAAAAGTATTGGAAACCGGACAAGTTGAAGGCGAACGAGAATTTGCTCTTTTAATACGGCATATCAAAGAACACGACATATCAAAGAAGATAATGATAGAGATATGATTGATATACCGTAAATTCTTGTGAGATGAGCACCAAAAAGGGATGCTTTTTGAATGTTGAGGGGGGAAGGAGACAATCAGTAATTAATCGCTGTAGGAGTCCAATGCATTTTTTTTCTAAACTGGTATGCGAGTGAAGGCTTGAAATAATATGCAAATACCTGCCTGTATACGTGCCACTTCTGGTTTTGTTTTTTTTTAGATGACTGCTTTCCAGTGTGTACTTGATGATGTGTGGCGTTTAATGGCACAAGGGCCAGTTATGGCCAAAGAGCGCCATGTCATGTGGTGGTGAATTTGCAGTGTAGCCTATGCCATGAATAGATGAGTTGGAAATGGTAGGTGCGACATGGCTGTATAAGGGCCTAAAAGAGGTTGTGAATGGCGGAATTTATCCAAGTAATAAAACAATGAGAGTGATCAATAATGCGAGCTATGCAGATGAAACGTCTGTTACAAAGAGGTGATGGCATAAATCCACGGGAAGTACTGGTGTTGGAGAAGGTACTTAATTAAGTCTAAAAGTGAGGACTTGTCACTGGAGCTTAAGCTCTCGAAGCGAGGCTGCGCTACGGGTGACCAGGCCAGATTATTTGTAACTTGTTTACATCATCTAAAAACTTTAGGACTGTTTTAGAATCAAAAAAGCGGCTCATTGCTAAGAAAAAAATGCTGGTTGAAGAGGAATTTGTTCACGATATGCGAGACGAAAGTACTTTTTACGCTGACCTTCTAATGCGGGGCACTGGATGAGGACATGGAGGACCGTAAGGGTGTCGCCACACCCGTCACATGTCGGGGGGATCACTTCCATTTATAAGATATGAGTGTGTTCCATAGGTGTGTCCTATCCTTAACCTGCAAAGAAGTACTTCCTTATATCTAGCTGTCTTCTCAAATATCCAGTTCCCTATTTTTGGTTTGATTGTACGTAGCTTATTCGATACTTGACTGTCCCACTGCCTTTGCCAACATCTCCGCAGCTCAAGACGCAAGGAAGGCTTCAGGTCTGTGGGAGGGACAGCTATTTTGTTGTTTCCGTGTTCAAAGTTTACCGAAGTGGCACTTTCGTCAGCAGCTACATTACCTTTTATGCCTTTGTGGCCAGGTACCCAGCATATTATAACGACTTGGCCACCCATATATGCTGAGCATAGCAAGCTGTATAACTGATTGCAAACAGGGTTTTGATGTTTTTGTAGACTCATTAGAGCTTTAACGACGCTCAATGAGTCGGTGAATACAATTGATTTTGCGAGATTGATTTGCTTTATATGTTTAACTGCTGAGAGGATCGCGTACGCTTCTGCTGTAAATATACTGGTATGTGGGTTCAGTGCACCAGACATGCAAAACGATGGTCCAAGTGCTGCGTAAGCAACACCAGCAGGAGATTTAGAAGCGTCCGTGTAAAATTCTATGCATGAGTACTTGGCCTGCAGCTCAAGGAAGTGTGAACGTATGTGAGTTTCAGGTGCTCGTTTTGATATTTCTACAAAAGACAAGTCACACTGGACAGTCTGCCAATCCCAAGGCGGTGGAAGACGGGGGGGGGGGGGGGGCATTAAGACATTCTCTAGGGAGACACCCATTTCCTCTGCGAGTTCCTTCAGACGGAGAGACAGTGGACGTCTAGTAGCTGGCCTGTTGCGAAACAGCATGGCAGTGGATAAGTCCTCGATAATTGAGTTACATGGGTTACGTACATCCGATTTTACTTTAAATGCATACGAGAAGCTCAAGAATGTCCTCTGTAAATGTAGAGACCATACATTAGATTCGACGTAAAGGCTTTGTACAGGACTAGTCCTGAAGGCGCCTGTAGCGAGACGGATACCCAAGTGTTGAACAGGATCTAATATTTTCAGTATACTAGGCGTAGCAGAGTTATATGCTATAGCTCCGTAGTCAAGACGCGAGCGTACGAGGCTTTTGTACAAGCTCAAAAGGCATCTTCGGTCACTTCCCCCAAGATGTGTGGGACAGGAGCTTCAGTAGATTCATTGTTTTAAGGCACTTTGCTCTCAGATATTTCAAGTGTGAGATAAAGGTTAGTTTCGAGTCTAAAATGAGCCCCAGGAATTTGTGTTCTTGGCTCACAGATAGCCTTTCTCCATGGAGATTTATTTCAGGGCTTTGTAGCACGCCTCTCTTGTTTGTGAAGAGGACACACGTACTTTTTTGAGGGTTTAATTTGAAGCCGTTCTCATCTGCCCACCTAGACAGTTTGTTTAAGCCAAGCTGTATTTGTCGCTCGCAGATACTGAGATTACATGACTTGTAACCTATTTGGATGTCGTCCACATATACAGAATAAAATATTGTGCTTGGCATAACGCTATGGAGCGAGTTCATTTTCACAATAAACAGAGTGCAGCTGAGTACACCACCCTGTGGTACACCAGCCTCTTGTGTAAATGGACGAGATAGGGCATTACCGACTCTGACACGGAACGTGCGGTGAGACAGGTAACTATGAATTATGTTCAGCATGTTGCCTTGCAGTCCCATTTCTGCCAGATCACGGAGAATCCCAAAACGCCACGTTGTGTCATATGCTTTCTCCATATCTAAAAACACCGATAAGAAGAACTGGCCGTGCACAAAGGCATCACGAATAGTAGTCTCGATGCGGACGAGGTGATCTGTTGTGGATCTACCTTCTCTGAAACCACATTGTAATGGGTCCAATAGATTATTTATTTCAAGAAAATGGAGCAGCCTCCGATTGATCATTTTCTCAAAGAGTTTGCACAGACAACTTGTCAAAGCTATAGGTCTGTAACTACTGGCGGAGGACGGGTCTTTGCCCTCTTTAAGAATGGGGATTATTATTGCTACTTTCCAGGCAGTCGGAATGTAGCCGGCTAAAAACATAGATTTGAAGAGTGACAGTAACGTTTTGTAGGTTTCAGGGTGTAAGTGTCTGATCATTTCATACACTATTCGATCCTTTCCAGGGGCTGACTTATTACAAAATTTTAGCGCAGCCTGTAGTTCTGCCATGTTGAATGGGCGGTTATAAGGTTCATTTTTATTTCCTTTCCGATGGAGAGGCAACCGTTCTACTTGTCGCCGATACCTCAAGAATGTGTCTGAGTAGTGAGATGAACTAGAAATGTATTCGTAATGTGCCCCTAGACAATTGGCCTGATCCTCAAGAGTGTCGCCCAGCGTATCAACTAGTGGTAGAGGATGGGTTTCTCGACCTTTTATCCTGTTTACCCTGTTCCATGCCTTTCTTTTGTCGGTATACGAATTGATGCTGGAGTTTGCCAGCTTTCTCTTTTGGCACGCCGGCGCGTTCTTCTACCTTCCGACTTTATGTTCTTGAAGCTGATCAAGTTTTCTGCCGTTGGTGCGTCGCGAAAAAGACTGCAAGCCTTATTTTGCTTTCTGCGAGCTTCTTTACATTCATCATTCCACCAAGGGACGCGTCGTTTTAAAGGTGAACCATTTGTTTCGGGGATGCAGATTGAGGCCTTATCAATGAGAAACGCCGTGAAATATGAGACTGCATCATCAATGGGGAGTGCAGAGATGTCTTCCCAGGTGATGTGTGTGAGTTCTTTATACCGCTCCCAGTCAGCTGACTCCACTCTCCAATGGGGTACGCGTGGAGAGTACTGATCATCTTTTCTTGATTTAATAATAATCGGAAAATGATCACTCCCATATGTGTTTTTAATGACATTCCACTGCAGATATGGAACAAGTGTGCTAGATGCAGTGCTTAAATCGATAGATGAGGTTGTATTGTTTGCCATACTATAGAAAGTAGGTTCCTTCGAATTCAGCAAACATGCACCAGTAGAAAATAGAAAGTTTTCTACTAAACGCCCTCTCGCATCACAGCGGCTATCTCCCCACAGCGTGTTGTGTGCATTAAAATCTCCTACGACAATATAAGGTTCAGGGAGTTCACACATAAAGCTTTCAAATTCTGTTTTTGAGAGAGCATAGTTCGGGGGAATGTAGATTGATGCAATAGTGACCAGCTTATTAAGAAGTACTGCACGAATCGCGACTGCTTCTAGGGGAGTTTTAAGCTGCAAATGCTGGCCAGCGATTCCCTTATCAGCCACACCACCGGACGAGGTGAGGGCGTTATCTCGGTCTTTCCGGTAAATGGCATAGTGCCGGAGGAAGTTTGTGTGCGACGAATTAAGGTGCGTTTCTTGGACGCACAGCACCTTTGGACTAAACTTAAATAGGAGTCCCTTAATGTCATCTAGGTTGTGGAATAAACCTCCAACATTCCACTGCAGTATTTGGGTATCCATTTTGATGTGTTTTATACTGTGCGTCTAAGGAGGTGAACTCACGAGTCCTTTACAGGCCCCGTGATGCGGAGTTTTTTCTTTTCTGCCGCGCTCGAGTGAGCTGCGACGATCCTTGGGCGTCTGAGACGCCGCAGTTGAGTTAGTAGTATCCATCACCTCTTGTGAGGTGGTAGATAGAGCCCGCTCAACGGGCACGTTCCCGAGATCTTCAGGCCTAACTGCAGACGCAGTAGCCCTGGGTCCAACAGACATGGGAGTCTGCTGGCCCTCTTTGGCAAGGGGCGGAACAGCACTTGCTGCTCCAACCGGGGGGGCGCTGATGGCGTGACTGCAGTCACACTACGTGTGACCATGGCAGACGCCGAAAGATGTGACGCTGCGCCCCGACGCGTCACATCGCTGTAGGAAGGAGCGGACTGGTTGTGCAGAGAAAAACGCTTACGCGCCTCTTGGAAAGACAGATTGAGTTTGACTTTAAGTTATATGATTTGTTTTTCTTTTTTCCATGTGGGACATGATCGGGAGTAGGCGGGATGGTCTCCTTCACAATTGGCACAGCGAGTTGCTGACGTGCAAGTGTCAGATGAATGGTCGTTGGACGCACACTTTGCGCAAGTAGCACGCCCTCTGCAGCCCTGTGAACCGTGTCCAAATCGTTGGCACTTGAAACATCGGCGGGGGTTAGGTATGTAAGGTCGAACACGAAGCTTGCAGTAGCCGGTTTCAATTGAGTCAGGTAAATCACTGTTTCCGAAAGTAATAACTATGTGTTTGGTAGGGATTTGCTTGTCGTCACGCCTTATCATTATTCGTTGGACCTTCACAACATTTTGATCCTGCCATCCTTCTAGTAATTCACTTTCGCTGAGTTCAAGAAGGTCGTCTTCGGAAATGACACCACGCACTGTGTTCATTGACCTGTGTGGGCCCACTGATACCGGAATATCCCCGAAAGCCTCAAGTTTCGAAAGTTTGTCGTACTGGAGCTTGTCACGAACTTCTAGAAGAAGGTCGCCGCTTCCCATCTTCGTTACCTTATAGCCTGGGCCGATCGCTTTCGTAATAGACTTCGACACAAGGAATGGTGAAATAGTTCGAACTGTTTTCGTTTCGTGTTGACTGTGTATCACGTGATACTTGGGAAATGACTGCTTTGGTTGGGCAAAGAAAAAGGGTTCATCGGTGCGCCACCTTTTCAGGCGGCGATCAGGAAGTGTGGGAAAAGCGTTTGCCATACAGACATTCAATAATTCGGCGGCAATGGTGGCCACCCACCACCGAGCCCAACAAGGGGCGCTGCAATGTAGTAAACACATGCAGGCGCCAGCCTTGCATTGCCGCTATAACCTAATCTAATTACCCAAGGTAGGATAATCACACAAGGTTAACCCTTGCCGCCAGGAAACAAGGAAGTAAATGGAAGAGAGGAGAAGACAGGAAAGGCTAAAAGTGAGAGAGAAAGACGAAGATGAGGGTAGAGAGAGACAGGAATAGGCGACTGCCGATTTCCCCTGGGTGGGTCAGCCCAGGGGTGCCGTCTACGTGAAGCCGAGGCCAAAGGGGTGTGTTGCCTCTGCCGGGGGGCCTTAAAGGTCCAAACACCCGGCATCGGCTCAACTCCCAGGATTCCCTTTTCCCCGGACACGGCTAAGCCACGCACGGCTAAGCGTGGCAGGGGGTCGAAACCCCCCATTAGCTCGGGTCCGTGGTGTCGCCACACACCAAACGCCTGCTTGCGCAGACGCCCCTGCGGGGGGCCAGTGTGTACTTCGGAATGTAGTTTCTGATGTTTAATGATGAAATAAGACGCTTGAATAACATAACTACGTCGCTGCATTACGATAATAACCAGGAATTATTTTTAGACGAAACCCATTCAATAAGAAATCCTCACTTCTTCCAAAGTGGGGCTTTCTTGTCGTAATTTGATTACGTGTTTCAAATATTACCGTTTGTTTATCGGTGTGGGCGACATTTTTTTTGGGGCGAACGAGAACTGCGAAAGTTTGTCACACTTTTCAACTTTCCTTCCTCTTCATTGAGTTGTGTTAAGTACGCTGTCCCACCGGTTTTTTGCTTGACATCATCGACGCCATATACTCCAGTCCGCGGCGATGCCCCTGGTGCGTTACATTGGCCCCTAGAATGCTTAGAACGAGGTATTCTCCACGACACTGACTTTTTCCTGGGGTCTTTAGTTGTGAGGATTTAACATCACTGTCAAGTCCGCCTCAAGAGAGGGATAAAGTTTTCTTGTGAAAGTTATGTTTCCCTATTAGATCCCAGCGCACAGTATAGTGGAAGAGAATGCTCTTCAGCACCAACTCATCGGAACAGCTCGATCATACCGTATAAGTGAAATAGCGGTCTTCGCAAATGGACCTTGCTGAGAACTGACCTAGCTCGTCGGTATTCATGTTAATAAGACAGGGTGTGTAAACACGGACACAAGAGGGAAGTCACGAGACTACAAAAGCCGACTAACAACTGAAAAAGGCGCATAACGACGAAAAAATAAATGATATACACAGAGACTTACCTCCGCATGCCCAGGCAAGAGGCGATATCTATCAATCTGGCATGCGTGAAGGTCTACGTGAGAGATAACTGTTACGGCATTTGGCTTGTTCTTTATGCAAGTTAATCGACGGCTTGTCTCACGCATGCGCTACCACTGTTATCACCTTGCCAGACCTCAACCATTGAGACGCGTTTCTTCATTCATGTGCCTGTACAAAGGCTGTGCATTAATCGAATCTTGGCACGCACTTACACTCTCGACAGTGTAAAGATAAATTGCATGGTCCAGCCTCCGATAATTCGGGCTATCGACCTCTTATGTTTCATTAATCTTTGGTTAACGCAGCGACCCGTCTGTTCTCAGAAAAACAGTGCTAACAGCAGCAACAACAACAAAAAAAAAAAGAATTTTAGGACGGTAAAACTTAAACAGTCGGTAGTTAGGCAACGTGCTGCCGACCTTTTGTTAACACATACCTAATACTGAGAGGATTGCTTGTATTGCAAAGAAGGCTGAATAGCTCACCTTGGGATATTTTTTTGTTTCAGTGAAAACACATAACAATGAGATTCCTTTTTCGAGCAATTGTTTCAGAGGGAGGCGTCTGACAATTCGCTGTTTCTTGTTACTTCAGGAACTGCTTAACCTCACTCAGTTTGTGAGACCCGTTTCGCATGCGTAATTCTCAGGCGCTAGTTCAATTTCTCTTAGAGGAGAACACCGGTGGTTGTAAAGCTTTCACCATGGATATTGAAGACTACTCCTTGCGGCTTGAAGGGTTATTAAATTGTGTTAAAGCTTGTATTAATGAAGAAGTGAAAGAAACAGTTTTCACTTATAAGCGTGGTGTGTCTGCGCAATCTTGTCTAGAAATCATGTCCATGTACTTAAAGTTGACATGATTCACATAAAAAAATCCAAGAAGACAAAGGACCAGTGAAGTATGTTAAGTATGTCGTACCAACTAAGTCGAGTAACCAATATAGCAGCTGCATTTAAAGTTGACGCCGGTTGGTTGAAAGGAAGGCGTTGATGTGCAGAAATCAGGAATTTGCATTTGTCCTAAGGTTGCTTAGATTTTTAGTGATTAATACCTTAGCAAGATTGAACAACCTTTATGGGACGCCCGGGGTAAAGCTGTTGTTAGGGTGTTGAGTTAGGTGGACGATTGCCTGATTATTTAGGGGCGAACATTACTATCGAATTGCCTTAGAATGATGAAATAGAATTTCCGGACATTTCGTTAACTTTTCAGAAGAACCACGTATGCTTGCAGCATTCTTCTAGATCTTCAAAAACGCTGTTAACCTTCCCGTCGAAACATTCTAAGATTGTAAAAAACGGTATAGCCATGTCATGCCTTAAGTCTTCTCCCACCTAGTCGCGTGTGAGCACAAAATTAGTGCCAGCTTTAACGCACAGGTCACGCGTCTTTTAGATGTAGCTTATCCTCGCGTAGCAGTTGCCACTGTCGCTAAACAATTAAGGAAGTCCATTTGTTAAGTCCGAGCATGGTTGCTGAAAGCAACAGGAAAAAATACGTGTCTGAGGTGTTCCTTACATTCATTGTGCATCTCACAAGCTAAGTAAAG
>JALIZH010010497.1:0-41901 GCA_030522465.1 Rhipicephalus appendiculatus | reverse complement strand
AAATTTTCTCCATTTTGCACTGCATTCACCGTTTTGCACTGCGTTCGTTTAATCATGGCAACAGACCAATGAGCCCAAACATAACCTTCCACTGTACCTCCCACAAACATGCAGAGCGAGCTAATGCATGCTTTACCAAAAGACTTCTGCCATATCAACTTTTGAAACGTTCGTCATCATTTTAACCCACTTACAAGGATAGACATTGCTTGTTCAGCAGCCTTTGCAATTTAAGATAGTGGCTACAGTCAATATTCAACTCGTATCTTCGTTCATGGGGTCATTATGCAGTGTGTATCTGTCCTGTGAGAAACCAAGCAAGCGACACTCTTGTAATTAAAAAAGTGCCCAAAACAGGGCAGACAACATGATTGCCGCGCGATGCATTCTACCTACGTTTTCAGTATGTGCAGCTCAACAACTAGCCCGGTTCAACACCCTTGTTGTAATTCTAGCTAGCTTTTGAGGTAGATCCTTCACCAACTTATTGATTGATCTGTAGCATACTGAAGTGACATATGATATCGCTCAGGCCATCGGAGACATTGTAATGAAGGTCTTTAAATAAATGCATGGCTGCCTTTACCACCAAGGTATGAAGTTTTTATTTATTATTTTGTCGTTCCTGATTACTCAGACTTTAGCCACCTTTCCCTTTTTCTACAAGCTTACTCTCCTCCTCTCCCAATGTGTGTGGTGGAGAGTGAGCTAGGCACACATAAAAAAGACTCTTACTTGAAAGACGTGGCGCAAGGTTACAAGTTGTGAGTTGACGTTCTTTCTGTCTCTTCTCAGTTGTAACCTTGCACCACGTCTTTCAAGTAACGATGCACCAACTGGCCCAACATAACGTACTGTTAAAAAAGACTCTGCTTAGGAAAGCATTGGCTGCTCTGATAAAGTTGAAACATAAGCTCTCCCATGGCAATCTTTGTTCGTCGACTTACTTTTGCTACCAAGGGTTGCTTTACCACCATACACGAGTACTTACACGCTGCCTCCCATCTAATGTGGGCAGTGCAGGCATGAGCCGAGTATGCGTATTGCTGCTCATGAGCAATTGAGCCACTGCTGCACGTGGCCAGTTGACTTAGTCAACAAAGTGAAAAACATTCAAACTGCACAAATGAGGACACTGATTGGTGTAATGCTTTTGTTCACTTGATTTACAACACCACTAATTCTTGCATTTAATACTCTGCTATGTTTATAGTTCTAAGCTTTACGAAGTGCTGCAGTAGGTATTGCTTTGACACCCTGTATTGTGGCTTTGCCTAAAGCTCTTGCGTACCTGATACGAGATGCGCGACCTCGTTGAACAACAGCGCGCCCCTCTTTTGATCCCTCCGAAACCCTGATAAATTCAGCCATCGAAATTACTTTTGAAAATGAAATGAAATGACAGCTAGATTTTTTGTCTTTCGATCAACGTTATCTTCATGAATGAAGCATACAGAAAATGAAGCCACGGCGCTGTACGTGTGTTAGGTCGTCGCCTCTTGCGACGCCCGCCTGCAAAGTGTGCGCAAGACGCGCTTAGGAAATCACTGTACCAGAACATGCGCTGATCGAATTATGATGCGGAGTGACGGCGTCCGCAATCTAAAAGGATGTGCGTGCGCCAACGTCAGAACTTTTTTTTTCTTTATATCTGTATTTTCTTTCTGCACACTGTGGCTGTTGAACGAGTTCCACTCGTTTCGATGCGTCGCCTTTTCTGGCACGTTCAGCAAACCGTGCAAGAAAAGAGCTTGCTGTCGCCCGACGCCCCAAGGGGCGTCATCGTCTCCAGTTTCGCGGTGCAGCGCGCGCCAGAAAGAGAGCGAGATACACGCACTCTCGAGCGCGGCCTCCACAGCGGGCAAGCACTCGAGCGTTCGCCTCGCTTTTGCATGATCAACGAGCGCATCATACGCAGCTATGCAAAACAACGCTTTGATCGGCCGACACGCGCTTCGCGGGACGCACTAGGCAAAGCCCGCGGCCACCATGTGAGGCGATGGTCTTTCGGAGAACGAGAATAAGGAAATCGCCGGGAGGCTAACAGTTTCCACGGTAGTACAAAACAACTCGACGCAGCACAACACGTATCATTACGACCCGAAAGTCCCGGTCGTTCCATTCAGTTCGCATCGCGATGTTTACAAAAACCGGTTCCGTCGAAGACGCTATTGTAGTTGATGGATGATGACTTACCTTGCGCGCTGCTCGTTCTCTGCAGACATCGACGATCCATCAGCGTTGGTGACAACAGCCATGCCATGCTCTTCGAAGCACACCTACCATGCAGACGAACCATGCGAACGAACCCAACAAACACATGCACGCACACACTTGATACTTGCTTGATACTGTACAACCGCTCTTGTGACGCCAGGTGACGCCAGAAATGCACTTTCGGAACTCGAAAAAAACCTAGTGTTTGTGTGTAATAGCCACATAAGTTTAGATAATTTTGCATGCCATCACCGCATGAGCCAATTACCGCAAAGTGCTTCGCTTTTCGTGCCAAGACACACACCAAGCTTGCGAACTGTTCAAAATATATGCTAGCAACACTGTACAACAGTGTGCGCGGGAGAATTTGAAATCAAATGCTGGATTCCTCTGAGTTGGTCTTCATGACTGGGGCCAATGGTAACTCCCCTCCTCCACCCCGAGAGGGGAAATATTGCCTAGTTCCTGGGCCATCAGGCCACTGACTGGGCGAAATGCCGCAGCACATACGCTGTCCCGCGAGTTAGTTTACAAGGCGACCCACTCTGCCGCCCGCTCCGTCGGTACGCGATTTCTTTTCTCTCTCTCTCTTTCTTTCTTTTTTTTTTTTTTTTTAGGTGCGGTGCACTTTAGGGGGCCGGGCTGTCGCATGCTGTCGTCGACGCTTGGCATAACACTCCATGTGCAGCATAATGAGCGCGCGCTTGCGCCAAGGAAAAGTCTTCTTCTTCCTCTTGTTCTTTGAGCGCATTGATGATGATCACTTATCATCATCAGCAAAAAAAAAAAAGAACGCAGGCAAAAACGTGCATAAAAATAGAAAAAAAAAGAGGAAGCAAGGGCGAAATAGAGAGAGAAAGGAGAAAATAGGAAGAGCAAGAAAGAGAAAAAAAATTCCCCATCTCCCGCTAAAGGGAACCATGTGTGCAGGGCCGTACCCAGTAATTTTTTTCGGGGGGGGTGTTTATGTGTCGAACGGCTAATTTTGGCAACTGGTGGTCGATGTGAAGGTGTGTAAATACTTCAATATCACCTGAAAAGTTAAAGCATGAAAAAATTTCGGGGGGTGTCAGAACCCCCTCAACTCCCCCTAGTTACGGCCCTGCATGTGTGGATGCGAAGCAGCGGGGGAGATAATTAGCTTGAGCGGGAGGAACGTCGCCGCTCTCATTTCACGGCAGCGGTCCGGGCGCTCATCGCGGCGCTGCACAGGAGAGAGAATGAGGCGCGCGCGCTCCGTCATTTTCATACCGCGGAACTACCGTGGCGCCCCCAGCGGAGCATGCAGCTGTCAAACCACCTGTCGTGCGCGCCGCTCCGTAGATGATTCCTAGAGGAAAGGACGGGGGGGACCGTAGGAGAGGAGGAGGGGACGTGCATGCGCTGTGGGGGTGTGGGACGCGGGAGCCGCTCCGTAGAGTAGAGGAGGAGGAGGAGGAGAAAAACAAGAGAGAAGGCAGGGAGGTTAACCAGGATTCCTATAGGAGAGAGGGGGGCGAGGACGCGCATGCGCTGTGGGGATGTGGGACGCGGGCGCCGCTCCGTAGAGTAGATTCCTAGAGTAGAGGAAGGGGGTGAGCGTAGGAGAGGGGACGCGCTGTGGGGGGTGTGGGACGCGGGGGGCCGCTCCGTAGAGTAGAGGATTCCTAGAGGAGAGAAAGGGGGGTGAGCGTAGGAGAGAGGGGGGAGGGGACGCGCATGCGCTGTGGTGGTGTGGGACGCGGGAAGGAGGGATGAACTAAGTCCCCTCCAAACACATGCAAGCAAGATTAAGGAATGGGGTCAACCTGGGCGACAGACACCACCTGCCTAGCCATTGCTAAGCAGCCTCTCTGTGCTCTCGGCCATCACTCTGATGACTGTGGTAGGGTTGACGGCCTTCATATTACTACAGTGTTCTGGTTCGCATAATGGGTGCTTCCCTACTTCATGAAAGTGGCCGGACGCGGGACGGGGGACGCGGGAGGGACGGACATAGCCCCCGAGCATAAGATATGCTTTGCATCTAAAAAAATAGATAAAGAGAGAGGAAGAAATAAATCGAAATAAAGAGAGAAAAATGGCAAAAGGAGAAAAAGAAAGAAATAGAGGAGGAAAGAAAAGAAAACCGAAGAGAAACAAAGAAGGCTGCCCAGTTCCGCACTTCCTTCAGGCTTGGCACCCCTAGCGCTAAGCTGCCTTAATTTTTTTCTTTTGCTAATGCAGGCTAAGGGCAAGGGCAAAAGAAAGGCACACTCGACACAACACATTGCCAACTTTCAACAACTGCTAAATTTGTTATTCGCTGATCCCGCTCGCCATAAACTAAACTACATCACTATATACTAAACTACGAGCATACTTAACAGTGACATATGACAAAACAATATGACTGACCATGTGCAAGCGCATTTATCCAAGTTACTAAACCAAATGCAGTTTACCGCAAACACATCTAATCGAGTTCTTTATTTGACAACACAAGTGGACTACTCACGCATGCGTCACCAAAAGTTGAAATTCTGCTGGCCTCCATTATCTACCGCATCATCTCGCACCCACTTCAACCAATGATAGTCATTTCTTTAAATCTAGACTTGCAAGTCTTTGGCAATACAAGGCAAGGGAACCATCAAGAGCAACATTACTATGCGCTCGCAACCTGTCATTTATACATATACCGGTCTGTCCACGGTAGGACTTTCCAGAAGTAGAATCCTGTAGACAACATGCGCTACATTCAACAAATTTGTTTTTACTATTCTTTTCCTATAGTCTTTTGTCCTATCTAGTCTTGTGCTGCTACACAGGTTCACCAATTTATCAGGCACTGGAAAAAATGTGCCACGCCTTCCCGTGATCATCTTTATTCTATGGGAGAACAGCAACATTTATTTTGTTTGAACTCTTACTATACTCTTGCTCAAAGCCTTTCTCTATACATGATGTCATGAGGTCCTTCGTTTCACGTGCAGCTGCAAAACACACACTTTAAAAACTATTTGAAATATGTCATAGGTTATATTAGCCGTTGATATTTTGTAGATGGGTGTCTGCACATACCTATCTCAAGCTATGTCACTATCAAAATTTTGAGTCAGTACTCCTCTAATCAACCAAAAGCAGCCAAACAATGCCTAAATATAGCCCACAATAACCAAAGACAATGTCCAAAAAAAAATGTTTTTATTAGTCATTTAATTATACAACACAAGTTTATACATGAACAAAATGAGTACACAATGAATTAACAATAAAAACAAGTACAAGAAAATAAACAATTTAAAAATAGTTCTATGTAAAACTTAGCAGCACAAAGAGAAATTGCAAAGGTAATGCATTTAAGAACAACTCAAGCAAGATTTAAACAAGCAGAGAGAAAATGTCATCTGTACCACATATGTGCAGAACTAGGAACATAACTAAACCAAACAGCTGAACTGATACAAAAGCCGAAGCTAATGACTGCACATCCCACATCCCTAAGTTTCAGGACCAGTGGCTGAGCTGGAGAGGAATGCAGCATTATATTACAATGTCACAAAAACCATCTGACAATACAAATCTCTTGCAGTGCTGCATCTTGCACATTAACTAGGATGAGCCCGTTTTCAAGCATTTACTAGTTAATTCTATTGGATGAAACCAGTTGCAAGGGCAATGAAAATATGGGCATACCAGGGCTGTTTTCCCACCCTGAACATTCTTTGACAGCTCCATCCCGGAGTCTTGACAGAGCTCTTCCAGTATACATTGGAGAAGGTCGCATTCACACTAAACTGTGGTTACATCAGATGGCTTGATTTAGCAGACAAAAGCCCTCAGTAGAAACTGGAATGCAAACTTTTTTGTTAATGTTGCTGTGGTGCAACAGGTGTGTCAGATTGCTTAGCAAATGCGTGTTTAATGGCAAGTGCTTCATGACCCTCCTTATACATGCAACCAAACATGCTCGACATTGTTCAAGGAGGACACTTGATTTCCCAGTTTTCACTGAGAAATGACTGCTTTAGTGAGTCATGAAGAGCAATTCCTATGCGGCAAGCTCGAACACGCAGCAAATGGTCTTCCCAATTGTCATAGGGTGATGCATAGTAGGGAAGGCATCATCCCGGAGGTAGTTGTGAAGGCATGCAGCCGGCCAGCATGACGTAATTGACATTCTTTGAAAGAAGGTTGATTTCTCAGCACAAAATCCCGAATCTTGACATCATCACGCCGGAAGTGTTCTCCACACACCTCCTGGAATGAAATACAAAAAACTTTACTTTTCATTGCCATTCTTTTTTGGCCTTTGCTGTATGGTATGCAAGTACTGCATCTCGAAGACTCCCTGAGTGTCTTAAAAGAACTTCTAACACCTTCACGAAGGTTATACAGAGCAACAAGTGTCACCAAGTTTGATCATGGGGATTGCCAAAAGGTACTGCCTTCCACATTCAAAAATCAAGATGGTCACTAAAGCAGAGATTACCCAAAGATATTGCTACATGCACAGTGGCAGCCTCCTGAACCATGCGCGCATGTGCCCGACAAAGAACAAAGATCTCTCTCTGTTCGGCCTCTGAGCTGAAGTCAGCGCTGCGACCGCTGTTGTTAATATATATCTTTTAAATAGTCTACAGTGCACACGACTCGTCATTAACGTAACATCTTCGGTGGAGGTGCACTTCATTTTTTATTGTCAAGAAAAGCAGTGCATGGAAAGAGTTCCATGCATACTAGAACCTTTTATGTACATTTTCTAAATCCTGCCTTCCTCCACACCACTTCACATTGCTTATATATAGTAGCACATTAAAGGGACACTAAAGGGAAAAACGATTTTTCGCGTATTAGTTAAGCACAATTTCACAATCCCGAAAACACCACTCTTACCGCGACACGACGCTTGGTAAGCGAGAAAACACGCTAAAAGAAAATGCGGATGGATGACGCCACCTTGAGATTCCCGCACCAAACACCGTGACGTCACAGATTCTGAAGGCGTCTACTGAGTCCTACGTAGCTTCTAATCGATAAAAATGAGGTGCATTGTCATCTGCGGGTGCCATAGACTTAGCATATGAAGTTTCAGAAAATTTCATCGAGCCAATGTCACGAAAATACGAAAAATACATTTGGAATCTCTGACGTCACGCGCGCAGATATCAGCACCAAATTTAAAAAAATAAAACTTTAACCTTGATTTTCTCCGCTAATAATGAACCTGTGATAATGAAACATATGACATTACAGTTCTCAGAGTGCATTTTGTCGACGTAAACCAAGTCATTGTTTCACTTTAGTGTCCCTTTAATTTCTTCCTGTCATTTGGACAACCAATCGGAGTAATTTACATGGATTAGGACTGCTGTCACCCCTCAGATTCAAGACCTTTAAACAGAATTCGTACCATAGTAGTGATCCAATTCTTGTTCCATTTAATTATTGTACATTTGCAAGCATCAGATGTGCTTTCTAGGTTGTTCCACTTGCAATTCCTGCTAACCAGTACTAACCATTACTGCTTTCTTGTGTAAGAATGGTTAAAGTGTACAAAATTAGCTCTCATTCATTGCAAATAGTGAACGAAGTCATGCTACAAGTGCCATCGCCTTTTATTTCGTGTCCCGTGTTCTGCGCAAGTTTTTTCGCCAAATGATGTACCAACTCACCCGGCGTTCCATTCTCATGATACAATTAGCATTACTCAGGGTAAGGCTATAGTGTACACTTTCTTTTTAACATATTAGCAGCAAATGTCGTATGCAAGCTCACCTGCACGTGCATGTTCAGCCATTTTCTCTTGCAGGTTTGGCAGTGGATTGCCTGGAGGGAAGCTTCCCATTCCAGGTGCCAATGGTAAACACCACTGCTGATTGGGTTGACGCTCATTTGGAAGCAGAAGAGGGCCGTCAGGCTTTGCAACAATAAATTCTTCATGGCTGCGAATAGGTTCTGCAGACTCTGTGCCACCCTCAAAGTATTCCAAAAAGAAAGCCTTTGTTTCTTGCTTCGCACAAAGCATCCTTTATGCATCGGCAGATTGTGTGCCACAGTTGTACTTAGCCTGCCAATTTTACAGCTATATTTGAAGAGGGATGGGCCCATTCAAGAAGGTGTTGTAGACGCTGCTAAAAGCCAGGACCTGGGCCAGTTGGCATTGAAGGGTGGTAACCTTCAGGTTCAGAACATGGGCTGTTGTTGATGTTGTGCTGAAGATACTGCATCGGGAAGTGGTCAAACCCCTGGAGCAACAACTTGCTTCACTTGTTGATTATTGGGCATGAATCCGGCAGTGGTCATTTTGATGTCACCGATAACCTTTTGCTCTCATGGTGCCGCTTGCTCATCGGTTTGCAGGCGCCTTGAATGTACAGTAAAACCTCGTTATCCAAAGGCCTCGGGACCGAGAAAAATTAAGTGGGATTCCCAATTATCCAAAACAATGTGAAAGCAATGAAATTAGCCAGAAAATGTGAAACATGAGAGTTGCACCTTTATTTTGGTAAGTCCACCTACTTGGAAAAGAATTCCTCGACGCGAGACTGACGCTTTCAGTAGTTTCCTGCACTAAAAGTCATGTTTTCCAGCTGGTCAACCAGGCACAGCATCTCAGCGTTGCCATTACTGCATTCAATGTAGCTGCGCACAACACTCAATGCATCAATTACGTCAGCCAAGAAGGGTGCTCGGGAGGGCTCGTCATCGCTGTCCACATTATTGGCCAGGTCAGTCTTTCTTGCAGTGATCTCGATGTCGATGTCAGCGTAACATGTCCGAACTGTGCTCTCAACATTCAGGTACTCAGTGAAGCCGATTGGACTGCACTCTTCATGCTCCGCGTGCAAAGCCTCATAGCAAGCGCAAGGAGTCTCCTCTTCTTCCTCAAACTGACAAGTGACAGCACACTCAGTGGAGATCACCTCTTCCTTCACAAACACGACGTGCTCAAAACACCGTCAAAAAATGGTGACCTCCACCTGCCTTCACACATGAACAAGATGAGATAGCTTCGAGGAGATCAAAGGTACACTCCTTGCCGTTATTATAGCAAAGGAGCATTCACTCCAGCAGATTGTAGCAGTATATCTTCCTCATGTGGAGTATGATGCCCCTAATCCATCGGCTGCGATAGTGACGTCATGTTGGGGGGGTAGAAATGCCAGTTTTTGTGAGTTGCAGTCTTCCTGTGACGTCAGATCTGTGTTGACACGTCACTGCGAAGCCACCCCCGCATTACTGAAACCAAAAGTGCTTTTTAACGGTAGCTGTATTAAAAATATACAGTATTCAATGCATTCCCAAGCAGTATGACACTGTTTTTAGGATTCTCGACACTCATGTTTTTATCTAGAGTAACAAGCCGAAAATATTTAAATTTCGTGTAAGTACTCCTTTAATACTAATACATTACCGTGTCATAAGCATGAATGTTTCCATGACATGAGAACTGACCATGCCACCATTAGCAGAAGCACAATTAATTGCAGGGGCAATACGTCAAAATTGGCAGTGTACATACATCATCAACATATGCGCAACACAGCACCATTTCGAATCTGAAATGCATCACTATACAGGTAGTGTTGGATATTGGTAGCTTCATATTTTTGCCATGTTTAACTTATTCTAGTGCTTGTTTTTAGTGTAGTGTGCCAAAACTAACATTTTTCTCACAGTGCTATACTTTGGCATGAGATTTCCAAAGGCATACTACAAGTGGTTGTTTGACATTGAAAATACTACTGGGTTCGACGGCATATATCTCGTACCACCTTTATTAGATTTACTTTTCCGAAAATACTTTTTCTCAAGTTCTATCGAGATCAGTCCATATGCATATATAAGTAGTGTCCTCAAGCTGCCTTGCTTAAATCTCATTCCATTCCCACGAGGTACAGCAGCTATGAATTTTTCTCATGAAATTCATAAGAAGCAGCAAGCTGTTTATTGTATGCAGTACTCCTGATGCTTATTGCTATTGATAAACACACAAAAAAGAAGAAACAACATATTTCAAGTGAATTAGCAAAAATTTCAAATTTGTTTTATTCTGCACTGACATGGTAAATCACTGCACACAATAAAATCTTTTCACATCTGCCCTTTATGGTCACATATAAGCTTTAATGATTTGTGGGAAGAGTTACATATCAATTCAGTTAAGTGAACTTAGCTTCAGTTAAGTACAGTTAGCATTTGAGTATAGAAATTTAACACGGAATATTGTTAAAAGCCTAACAAAGTGTCCGCAGTTTCATTCTCATGTAAAAAAAGTTCACCCCAAATTATTGTACAATGCTTTATCAACAGTTCAGAACACTTAGGGTAGCATATGTAAATATTTTGAACCCAAAGTCTATAAACCCAAAGCATCAGATATTGAGATTGCTTATGCACACTTTTTAAGATGGCACTAGGAACAAAATAGCGTAAATATAGAAAAAAAATGGAAGCCATCTGCTACTTCACCTCACCATATGAAGGGGCCCTGTGACGTCTTTCCAAGATGGAATTACCTTACTATTGGGCTATGTTGCCCCACCAATCTCCTGCCGAGAAACATTTTCGAGTGTGTCAAGCTGTTGCACAAGGCAAGCGCTTCCTTTCCGTTCATCACTAGAGTACAATATAAGTTACACAGGTTCGGGGGTTGGTGTCAAGGATTGAGGTGACATGATGTAACGCGCAAAAGCTATGCTGCCCCAAGTTATGGCCTCGAGCATTTTGTCTGTTTTCCTTTGAACATGTTGGCTGCTACTTGTGGTTCAGACGTTCATGGCAGCAGCACATGGCAGCACACTGTGGTGGCCATGGTACCCACACAAAGAGATATATGAGCTCCGAGATGCGTCTGTCGTCATGCCTTTCATGAAGTCAACCAACGCCTGTGAGGCTTGCTGGCTGTGTATTTGGTGACATGGCAAAGGTCAGACAAAGAAATCTCCGGCTGTTTTTGACACAAAATTTTAGTAGTATATTCTTGTCTGCATGCAGTGCAATGATATTTGGCTCACATGCTAACGGGAACCTTGGCTACAGATCAGCAACATTTTCCTTATAGGTTCAAGAGGCATAACAGGGCCCTAGCTTCAAAAACGGATGCCACCCGACCGACCCAAAGTTGACTGCACATGCTTTACTCTGCGAATGCTTCCTCATTATCCTCACTGCTTACACATCCCGTAGAAACACTTTTGCCAATACAACTCTGTGGTGTGAGAGGCAATGTAAGACAAACACAGTGCATCAGGCTTTGGTTTGTCACACCTCAATTATCACATGTCACACATTTTAACACGCTTACTTGTGTAAGGACCACAGCTCAACTTGACAGAGTGAAAAAGTTTCATTAATGACCACGCATGTGCCTTGGTGTTGGCTAATTCTGCACACGGCGCTACTACGTGGCACTAGTAACAGGATCATGCTGCATGGATCCTGCACACTTTAATGGTGTTGGCTGTTCTGCGATGCACTGTTTAGCTCCACTGTGCTTGTTGGTGTATTCTGCTGATGATACCAAGGAAGCAACTGATAGCACATTGCTGTGGCCTTTGTTATGTAGCAGTTGGCTGTGCTCTAGGCACAAGCAGAACAACATTCTGCGAGTTGGACATAAGTGAGAAATGTCTCTGTTGGTTTGGTTGGGGCACAATTGAGGCGAGTTTAAAGAGTGCAGTGGTAAAGAAAAGAGTGAGTGAACAAATGTTTTCATAGCAAACTACCAGTCAGTGAGTCTTTTTGCACGGTACTCAGAGCACAGTTATATTCTTCAGTGAGTATAATCGTAAGCATGCCTTGTATAAGATGCATGCACCTTGTAAAAAAATTTGAAAGAGAATGTATCATACCCTACACAAGTGAACATGGTAATTAAATAAAGCAATATTGGTGACTTGCATCTTCTGTAACTCGTTTATCTTTGGTCCCGACACAACTGAATCGGCTGTAATTGACTAGACAATTTCCTGACATTCAGTCTCTGAACATATGAGAACAGTAAACAGTGAACAAGCAATGCGATACAATGCATTTCTTGTGCAGGAACAAAATGTAATAGGTGCTAGAAGCTCAGCTGGAATTCGAACAAGTACAGTTTCCTGAACACTCCAACATGGTATGTCAACTTCGTTTCTGCTGCAGGCAACAGACCAGCAAGAGATGAACAAAAAATATACTATAATGAATCAGGAGGTGAACATTTACAAAGTTTGGCCCTCAAGATTCGTTGTGATTTTAATTAGAGCCCTGCCACTGCAAGTTCAGTATATGACAGTGCACGTCATACTCCATTTTCAAGCAGTGCTTTTCCTTGCGACTCTGGAAGCAAACAAACACCTACCACAAATAGCGACCATTTGACCGGAAGCATTGGCGTTCTCAAATAGCTACAGTACTATAGGAAGCTATCCAAGTCATTGTCAGTCTAAGTGTTTTTTCGTCAGCATAAGGTTTCTGAAAAATAATCTAGAGGGAAATATATAAGCACTACATTTGGTCACAGCTTTGAAGTCCACAGCATCTCCTCTCTCTCAAAGGCGGATGAATATGAGCTCGTGCCGATGAGCATGCATTTTAGACTGATGTCATCAGCCTGACGACTGGCGATTCCACCATACATCTCATGAGCGGGAGTATTTCTTTAGCCACAGAGGAAATTGCCACAGGCACTTCAGTCGTCTCAGCAAGGCCTCTCTCTTAAGTTGTCTACAGTCTCCACTTGGATTGGATTTTCAAAGTGATGTTTCATTTAGCTGAACAACAAGAACACTTGGATGCACGAGCCACAGTTTGTTTGGCTGGCGTGCCTTATCCAGTGTAGCCGCAATGTTTTGTCGAGTGAAACAGCCCTGCTTCATTTTACAGCCTTGGCGGTGATTTTTTGGTAAGAATGTAACACAAAAATTGTCCTATACTTAAAGTTTAGAGGCTTGGCAAAGAACCCAGACGGCCAAATTTCATCTGTAGCCCTCCATTATAGCACTTCTTTCAACCTTTGAGTAGCATTTTAACATCAATCAATCAATCAATCAATCAATCAATCAATCAATCAATCAATCAATCAATCAATCAATCAATCAATCAATCAATCAATCAATCAATCAATCAATCAATCAATCAATTGCTTATCTTACAGACCAACTACACTAACATGGTAAATAAGGCTGCCACCAAATGGACCTAAAATGCCTCTCCCATTAAACAATTAAAAGCCTAGTGAGGTGGTGCCATTATAATACACTTTGATATGTGTGAGAAACGTACCCCTGAAAATGCCCCGTGTGAAGTCTAAAAGCTCCTAAGAGTTGCCAAGCCACAAGATCTCAACTGCAAAATATAACACATCTGCTCACACTTTGGGAGTCGCCATTAACGGCAGGGCCACGGAACCATTGTAGTGTGAAATGATTTCATGAAGTTTGTGTGTTTATGCGAATTAAGTGAAGCTCTTTTGGTGGCAGGGTACGGAGCTGTGACTAGATCATGTTGCACACCACGTAGTGAGACGTGATTAAAAGGCCACCAAAGAAAAACAGAGAATTAGTTTAGACCAACAAAACAAACTCTTTTAAAGCTCTATTTTCATTAACTTCACCGCAACAGTTTATATTTTAGAAGATAAAATGAAGGTCTAAATTTCATTTTTAAAGTTTTGCACAAAAATCTCATCACTGGTACATCATCGTAGAAGATACATACAGAAGCTTATGGTGCAGTGGCAACTCATTTTTATACCCTATATAGTATTGTTAAAACTCGTATTCTTATAAGGTGGTTTGGGTGTAAAACTTGACTTTATAGTAATCTGATCGACCATGCGATTTTCTTTTTAGCTGCACCAAATTTTAAAAAAGACCAATATTAATCATGGTGACGTTATGCCAGATGTAACAATGTCAGTAGTATGTCAGATTTACAAAGTACTACATGTGTTCACTTTTCGTGTCATGGAGTGCGCGAGTAGCCAAGCAAATGCATTAGAAGGCAAAATGTTGCTTAGCATTTCTAATTTTTGTTATAAACTTGCACACTTCAATGCCGAGAACATTACCTGACTAATTATCGGTGAAAATATATGTCACAAACATTTTCAATAGTCAATATGTCACAAACATTTTCACAGCCGCACTCAGCTAGATCATTGATAGCCGTTACTCAATGTATTGTTGCTAGCGTGTTTCAGCATCTGAATGTTGGTTTTGTATGCTGAAGAAGACGGAAGCAGTCTTCCCGGTCAGAAATATCTTCACACGCCCAAATTCTGCTAGCAGCAATACCTACTAGCTTGATAATTTCGATTATTCTGCATGCTTCATGTGACGCACATGTGCTATAAATCATGCAGCTGGCAGCCCTTTATAGTACATCCATATTTTTTATGCTCAAATAGTCAGCTGGTTCGCAAACAGTTAAATAGAAATAGTAGTGATATATGCTGACCGCACCACTAGCTGTGCCTTTGCTCTCCAGGCTGTCTATTTTTCATGCCATGGATGAAGTTCCCACCACTGATGGCGCTGTGCAACACTTCCAACAAGAAGATGACCTTTCTGACAGATCTGTCTGACAAGAGCCAACTATCCGTTACAACATTGCATTGGGATTGCTAATCGTGAGCCAATGTGAGCACCCTCTTGAAAGCAATAAGAACAGTAACAACCTGCAACAGTACTCACGGGAATGAAACACAACAATTTAATGCACAATTTTTTCTTCCCCCCCATACTCAGTTTGGTTCACATCGCTGTAATATTGGCTCAAACACTTACGTCAGAGCTAGCATCATCTTAGCGAGCAAATTCGTAGTGACAAGATGTGGTTATCTCAAGCAACTGCACACACCAGTAGGTATGCTTGACGTTCTGATGTCACTTTTCTGTGAGCACCGATGTTTCGTACCGTACATGCAACAATTGGGAGACGTGCCCTCAAGACCCAGTGGAAAAGTGTATACGATGACACCGAAACGTGAAAAGCATCCCTTGCAACGTCTCGTTTCACAAACATACACCGAGCATCTCCCAAGGCCTTGGCACTCAGTGATGTAGAGGATATGTGCTTCGCGGCTCGCGTGCGCTTTCTTTGGCAAGCCACGTCCGCAGGCACTGCAGGTCCTGCGATGGCACTTCACGCACTGGACTGGCGATGGATCTTGTTACCAGAGCCACTGCTAGGTGACGCCTCGTGTCAGCAGGCGAGGTCGGCCACTTCTTTGAGGGCAGGTGGGGGGTGCTCGGTGCTGGGGCGATTTGAGTTCCTTCATGGCGGCCGAGAGGAGCCTCTGCAACTCTGGTGGAAGGTCCTCCTCACCTGCTACACAGTCCTCTTCCTCGTCACGTGAGTTCTCCCTCGAAATTACCGAACGCGGAACATCTGCATGTCAGCAGAGGTGAGGGAGTTTTATAAGAAGAGCACGTTTTTAGACAGCAAAGAGGTCGGCTAAAGCCGCTGCGCGATAATATTGTCTGTCACTGTTACGGTGCCACCAAAGGTTATCGGTGAACTGCAGCTTGCCTTGTTTTACAATCATGATGAAAAATGACATTATGGTTTTGTTCTCAGAGATGCTATTTATTCATAATGTTGCTTTAAGATATGTGTGCTCCTTACCTATTCTGCATGAAATCGCAAGTAATCCTCCCAAAAGCGCTATTAAAATACATTTATCATTAATTCACTAAGCAAGTACATTTTGCACTTGTTTCACAAAGCACGAAGGAGACAGCGATATAGCTAGAAAAATAGATCATGCCTTTCACTTTTATATTTGCTCTATGATGTTCTGACGAAAAAGTTTTGCTTCATCTGAAGTCTGTTATATCCAAAATCCTGGCCGCAAATGATGGTAAAAAGGCAGGTTTCTGAGTCGACAATGACACATAGGTACTCTTACAAACTGAAAGCCACAGCCAAATAGCAAAAAAAATTATCGAATCAACACTGCAGGTTTCAACTACTGCTGGAACAACGCCAAATATTGTGACATAATATTAAAAAAAAAAGAACCATTCATAAAGAAGTGCTTGCTTACTCTTCACAAGTTCAATGAAAATATTTTGTGTGAAGTGTGCCTCTTGCACCAAAACTTGCAGACACGCAATAATGTAGGCCCGATTGCAACTTGCGTAGGTCACAACTGCTCAAGAAACAAATGCAAGAAGAAGCAACCGATTCTGCTGGCAGCTCATTTGTTTTCCGTTTGGAGACGGCGTCTACACCGACTGTGTCGCATTCACCGGAGACTTTCATGAATGTCACGCCATATGCCTAGCCTTGAAACGGGCCAGCCATCCGTCACTGAAAGCGGCACCGTCATGTACAGAAAAGTCACAGCTAGCTGTTATGCCCACATTCACAGCAGTAGTCCGTTCGCTGGAATGTCACAAGCGTAGGCATGCACCGAACAGCCACATTAAATGTGCGAACTCAACATCCAGTAATACTACATCACAGAGCTTTGAATTAATTTCTCCTGATGCTTACTTGCTAGCAATATTTCTGTTGTTGAGCTCACAGTCTTTCCAAATCGTGCGATGCCTGCCTGCTTACCACCTCATGCACTCACAGCGTTGATCTTGTTGCTCAGTGGCACTTGCATTCTTAATCAAGATGCCCTTAACTCAGCGCTTGCAAGATGGCAACATTACACGTGACACTGTCACGCGACCATTTTCAGCAGCACTTTCACTTCTGCAGGAGTGGTGCCGTACATGTCTTGTTTACAGGCAATAACATTTCTGTACCACCATTCAGACACGGTTGGCACAGTGCCAGACCGCTGTCGCCCATAGACGGCCGAAAGTATCTGGCACTCGAATCTTGAAATCTTATGCTTATGAAAATGGAGTCACCTCCGAAAGTGATCTGCCAACAATATGGCTTAAGGTGACTAAGCATAATCACAACACTGTGTCAACAAGTGACAACACACTAAGCAGAATCAACATGACCTCAAACCGGCTTGGCTTAAGGCTGTTGATGCCAACAGTGCTACAACTTAAACATAGCGTAGGCTATGTGGGTGTTGTCAGCTCTGTTGTCAGCCCACACTGGCGTGGAAATAGTAGATCTTATATGCCTAATTAAGAAAAACAATGCCATAAATTTTGCCTGAAATGGCCGACTGTCCATTGTAGTGCAGCCGGCGAAGGGCAAAGCCTTCCGTATTTATGAAACAGGCAGAACCAAATAAAGGTTGAAAAATGGTCTGTTACTTCTGACAGTCTGTTGTGCATGGGTCTGTTGTAACAAGCATAGACATTTATGCAAGGTTTCGGTGCAGGCTGCATTTACAGGCAAGCAACCAACCTTTGTCTGGCATTGGCTTTGAGGTGGATAATTCTAGAGCACCGATAGACAATGAATTGGCATCTTCGAAACTGCCTCCTCTGCTCCTGTTGCCCAGTTTTGCTGGATCTGGAAAGACAGTGATATATAAAAACACATATCACGCATCAACTTGCTTCTTCACTGCTCAGAATTTACGTTGCCTCCACTCACTAAATACACGAGTCTTAGATGAGTAACCGATTTATGTAATCAATGACAGTGAAGTCATCGCATGAGAGACTTTGCATGTTCTTTCCCTGGTGTTGCAACTTGCTTCTGTGATGACTGTTAGTCTCGTACAACCAAAACTAGCACCAACAGCTAGGGGTGTGCGAATATTGATCTTTCATCTCGAATCGAATTTGAATCGAATAGTGCCGAATAGTGGCCAGAAATGTCGAATATCGAATCGAATATCAAATTCCAAAGATTTTGTTGAAAATTGAGAGAAAGAAAAAAGAAATGCAATCTGCTCAGGTCCTCGAGCACATAACGCGGTGAGTGACGGCCACCTAAAGACTACAAATTGTCACGCGGAAACACAAGCTCTTCCAATTACCTTGCTTCAAACTTTCTTGCCGTGATGTTACGGCATTTTCTGCAGTTGAAAAAATTCGCTCACTGGACGCCTCAGTAGCAGGGATTGGAAGGTATCGCAAAGCAGTTTTGCCGACACCTGAATAAAGTGCAGTTCTATGCGCTGTCCATAATTCAAAGGATCATCCTTTCTTGAGGTCAGGAGCTCATTCAAGTATCGCTGAACCTCTTGACTATAAGGTCTGAGCTCAGTGCTGGTTATTTTTTAACGCAAGCAGTTCGAGTCTCCCAGATTGTTCTCTGGTCTTTTCTGCTGGAGCCATGACGTGCCGAAATGACATAATCTCCTTTAAAATAAACATGCGCTAACTTTTGAATCAGCATGTCGGTGAAATTTTTAACGGAAAGCCTTCTGTAATGACGTTAGCGCTAGTTTTAGCCCCCCCCATCCTAACCAAATTGCACCATTGGCCTTTGTCGCTCTAGATATTTGTCCAGTCGAGTTATTCGAAACTTCGAATACTAGCTATTCGAAAGTCGAATCGAATTATTCGATTAAGTATTATTCGATTCGAATTCGAAACTCGAATATTCGCACACCCCTACCAACAGCTTAAAGCTCTCACTCAGACATTGCAGATGTTTTATGACATGAACGGTCATGCCCGTGCACATCAGTGACTGTTCGTACCCGGGTGCAAAAACCTTTTCCCGTGTGTGGGAGAGCAAGAAAGATTCAACACTAGCCTGCGTGCAAGCATGCTTCATGTCTGATCCACACACGCTTTTGTCAATGACGCCTTTATCCACCTGAGTGCGTGTGCTCCCAGGAAGCTACATCGTGAAAGTGTCTTTACTTTTCACTACAGGTAGATTGTTAATCTGACTAATCGACCTTTACATAATGAAATACCCGGACCGATTCTTCCCTTTACATTGCCTCATCTGTACCCAGACCGTCTCTCCCTTTACTGATCTGGTCAAGCTAAAGGCTGCTAGAACAGTGTTGTCAATGGGACTTGACAGCCATAGAGTTGCCTACAATATTTACTAGAGGGAACTGTGGCGCTGCAATCGTTCAGTCACCATGAGAATGCTGGGTAGTACACAAATTTGCCTAATCTTAGTGCTTAAGGCTTTGAATGCACTTGTGGCTTAGTTTATTGTTGTGCTTTGGCATTTGTTTCAGAAAAAAAAAATGTTCGTTGTGAACTTCGCGAGCCGTTTTGAATTGGTGAGCCCAAAAGTTTAAGGTGGTGAAGTGGAACTGCTGATCATTTGCCGAACTTTGTCTTGCGTCAAAGCGGCTCCGGGCCACATGGAGCCAAACGGAGCCGAAAGAACGAAGCTTAGACAAATCCGTGTACTACCCATAATTCCCATGCTGGCTGAAGTGCCACGCGCTCCAGCTCCCATAGACACCAGCACCAGAGTTCCCTCTAGTGTACAATTAGGAAACTATGTTGACAGCCTCATAAAATACCGGTCTATTTTAAGCAAAACAAAGACATTTTTTCCTAGCTTGTCCAACTGAGCGCAACACCTTCAACTCACCTGTGCTCGAGAGGGGCATGTTGACCCTCCAGGTGCCGTCGCATTTGAGCCTGTTCTCCAGCTCTGTCACACGCTTGCCCAGAACTCTGCAGCGAAAAAGGATGAGCTGACACACGACAGACAGTGCCTGAACTAAAGAGCCTGGGACACCAGGCTGAGTGCAGCACACAAACACCTTCAATACATAACCGAAGAAAACATATCCACTGTAGTGCTTCATATTCAAAACAGTGGCAATGAAATGGCAACACAAAGTGTGTCGACAGATGTTTATGATAGCGGGATCATATTTTATACAGCGCAAGAGAAAAAGAAAATGCTATAACCATTTTGGTACTCTACGTACCCTGTGATTCCTTCCTGAGCGACTAGTATATATCTTTGAGAAAGAAGCACCTGCTAAGCGAGAAACAGCGCACCTAGACGGGACAAAAAGATACACGAAGCACACAGACACAGCACACAACACATCTTTTTGTCCCGTCTAGGGGCGCTGTTTCGCTCAGTATGTACCAACTGGCCCGCCAACAATCTGTGAAGAACCTACTAGCCTGTCACAAAAAGTAAATAAATAAAAACCTATAATGTTAGGCTTAAAAGATGTAATAAAATTCAAGCACACAGACACCTATTTTTACAAATATATATTCAGGCATGTACACGGTGTGCTTTTACATTACCTCCAGAAAGTGAAAGAGCAGTATTAAGATCTTCAGTTTTTTTTTGTAACAATCTTTACACCAAAAGTCAGAAAAAATCTGAAAAACCTAAAATGGAAAAGTAATCTAAAATTGAAACAAAAACTGGTTGGTAATTGCAACTGTTTGGTGCGCAGTCATATGTTCCAACTGCGTTGTTTTTACTAAGTAACGTGAAGCTTTGGGCTAGTTGGTTTTGCATTATGAAGTAGTAACAGCGCAATATTCACACAGGGACAAACAAAAGAAGTAACACAGACAAGCGCTGACTTTCAACTGAACTTTTATTGAACTCGAAAGGAAAATATATACGGAAAAATTTTTAAAAAACAATAAAGCATGACAAGATTACATGGGATGATCACACATGGTCTTCCAAAAATGATGACTCTTTCGTCAACAAACAGACAGATGCCGTGCTGATGAATGATGAACCTTCCCCAGCTATATGGGCGGCTTCAATGATTTCGCGAGTGCGCTGATTGTGATGTCTGCCAATGATTGTGGTTTCCTCGAACAGGGGGGTGCATCCGCAAGAACGACAATGAATAGCTAAAAAGCCTTCTTTAGCGTTGCGCACATTATTGTTGTGCTCACGAAGGCGGTCATGCATAACATATCACATCGTCTCAAGAAAACAGGGCAACATTGCGGTGTTCAAGTGGTTTTTTCGGCACCCCATAAACTTTCATATCTTTCACGTGTCACCTGTCCCGTCAAGAAAAAGAAACGTAAGTGCACCGTCAAGCATCGTAAACAGTACGTAGAATGCACCAGCAATGTCATCTATCGTATTCCACTATCATGCAAAGGATGCTACGTAGGCCAGACGGGGAGGTGTCTGAATGACCGCCTTCGTGAGCACAACAATAATGTGCGCAACGCTAATAATAATAATAATAATACTTTATTAACCTTTTCAAAGAGGAACAATGTAGTACAGAATTGGCCTGCCAAAGCCACATTGGGCTTGAGGGGCAGAGCCGACAGACAGCGGACAACAGGAATTGCTTAGCCTAAGACCACACGAATACACAACATTTTTTTTTTCATTTAACCTGCAAAATATAGAACCGCGTGTACAGCAATGCATGAGGAAATAAAACTTGCTATTACATGTGACGTCACCTAGCCTTGTGGGAGTTAACAATTCGTACTTGCAATAACCACAATACAACAATACAACACCACCAGATTTTCGGTGGTATAGAAGAAAAAAAAAAAGAAAAAAAAGATAAGCGGAAAAACCAAGAAGCACAAAAGAACACATGATAAAGCATTGTAACATCATTCGAGCTAAAGAAGGCTTTTTAGCTATTCATTGTCGTTCTTGCGGATGCACCCCCCTGTTCGAGGAAACCACAATCATTGGCAGACATCACAATCAGCGCACTCGCGAAATCATTGAAGCCGCCCATATAGCTGGGGAAGGTTCATCATTCATCAGCACGGCATCTGTCTGTTTGTTGACGAAAGAGTTATCATTTTTGGAAGACCATGTGTGATCATCCCATGTAATCTTGTCATGCTTTATTGTTTTTTAAAAAATTTTTCCGCATATATTTTCCTTTCGTGTTCAATAAAAGTTCAGTTGAAAGTCAGCGCTTGTCTGTGTTACTTCTTTTGTTTGTCCCTGTGTGAATATTGCGCTGTTACTACTTCATAGTTTTTACTAAATTACGAAAGGAGATCTTCAATCCTGAAAATGGTAACAGTTGTCACAATAGTGCTTATAAACATGCCAATGAGATTAATTTTATGAGTGTTACTCTTACACAGTTAAATCTGACCAAACAATCAAAAAAAAAAAAAAGAAAAGAAAACATTGGCGCATTACTGAATGCCTCTTGCTCACAATGAGTAGACAAGATGATGGATCTAGCTGTTACATTAAAGAGAAGCAATAACACCACAAAGGCAAGCAGGGTCCAGAAAACAATTTCATAATTAACTCTCTTAAGATATCTTAGCCACTATAGTACTAGTAATTACACTGTCACATACCATGTCTAAGAAGCGTGAAAAAACATGGGGACAAAGCAGAGAATACACACAGGAGAGGCACTTGGTAGCGCTGTCCTGTGTGTATTCTCTGCTTCATCTCCATGTTTTTTGTTCTTCTTAGATATCAACCGATTCCAACTAGGTCAAGTAGCCGCGTTGCGGCCACATACCTCCTCATACTTAAATGCACTTGATTCCAATTCTTTCATGACAGGAATGCAGCCACCCATAATAATGAGTGAACATGACAGGGTCGCTGGACATTCAAGCCTTGTTCTCTTGAAATGCATAAAGACCGGGTGTTCTCTAGGTTCCTTCCACTCTCATCCTGCCTTTCTTTCCTTCCTTCCTCCTCCTTCACTGTCATGAGCTTGAAGAGTGGTGTTTCTCACAAATGTATAGGGAGTTGCTGCCTCTGCTTTGATTGCCACGATGCAGTGTGCCAATCATTGCTCATCTGACATGTTTCTTGCTCATTTCTACCTCTTCTTAATCCCCTAGCAGGTGCTGAAAGTTGACAACAACACGTGATACACTGTACCCTGAGTGTACTCTTTCCTAGTAAACTTAATTAAAGGCAGACACGTGCACAAATGGTAAATCAGAGTGAGGAACATAAGGGTTCATGAAAATTTTCTACAAGCTGGCATGACTCCACCAAGACTGAGATGTATGGGAACCCCTGGATTTTAGCGAACATGATTTTTGGAACGCTAGTGCTTGACAGACGTAAGGAAGAACACAAACATATGCAAAGCACTGGACAGCCAAATAATTCATTGTAGTACAAGGATGGGGAATGGTTCAATTCTTGCGCAAACGCAGCACAAGCCAAATGTAGTGACACTGAAAGCTTGACACCACTGTCACAACTTCACGCCACACAAGTGCATCTCTGCAGAGTATAAAGTGACTGACGTTTCAGTGACCCATGTGCGACCTTTCCTTTCAGTAGTGTGTGCCTTCCTATGACTAGCACCTCAAGATCCCACACCTAGTAATGGCGTCGGCAAGCTCACTTGTTGGCCTTTCGTTGGTGGTTGAGAGCCAGGGTTCGGTCGTTGACAGCCTCCAGCAAGAGGGCCACCAGGCTACGCAGATCGGCCCCCGCTGTGCTCAGGTCTAGCGAGCTGTCCTGAAGCAGCTGCTGCACTGCACATCGCAGTAGAGGGGAGTGACATGTGAGGCAATTCAACACAGTCGTGAGTGAAAAGGAATGGGACAAACAGGAAAGTAGGACTGACAGTTGCATGAGTTGGTATCGATGCATGATTAAGAAAAATGGCACGACAGAAAGATGAAAAGACTTTTACCACACAAATTGGCGCTTTTGTTCTTGTGGTAAAAGTCTTTTTGTCTTTCTGTTAGGCCGTTTTTTTTTTAATAATAGATCTATACCAACTCACACAACTGTCAGCTATTCCTACCTAATGTAATTTCTAGTAGGTACAGTCGCGGCCACTGTTAGATGCAACACTCGAATGAGCACCTTTCTTATTGCTGGCCCCCTAACTGCAAGTGGATGGGGAAACATTGAACGTGCGCTTTACTAGTTTGTCGGAAAGAGTTTGAGCTGTCAACCACCAATAGCCTTATGCAAATCTAAGCCCTTGTTTTTATGCAAGAAAATGAAATCTAGACATGCTCTGCGTGCAAGTGTTGCATCTAACAGTGGCCGCGACTGTACATTGGGCTCCCCCTTGCTTAACTTGCATCGACTACTAGTGTTCAATTACCTACTTATGCTTGACCACTTGTGTTCAACTACTTGTGGTTGACCACTTTTGGTCAACTATTTGCGTCGACCACTTGCAACTTGCGAATCTGGGAAGCAGTAGTCACAAATGATAGTTTTTTTTAAAAAAGAAAAAAAGTAATGGTTTCAGGTCAGTTCGGTGACTTCACTGGCACAGCTTTTGAACCACTTAGGTGCACAGAAACAGGACTTCTTGATTTATGAGATGATTTCACTGCCAGCGAATGGCAGCACCAATCAAGCGGGTGACGCAAGCTGACGGGAACATCTGTTGTAGCAAGCCGCTTCTTGGTCCCCAGTCGCACTCATCTGAGCAACCTCTGCAAGTCACCAGTGGAGTGAATGCACCGAGTGAAGTCAATGTGATGTAGCATCAAAAGAAGGAAAAATTAATGTAACAGCAATTCTGTATTGCACCATGGCTAGCTATAGCTACTAAAACGGGCAAGAAATCACTACAATTCTAATAAGCCTTGCGAAAGCTTGTAGCAGCTTGATGAATTTCTGCACGTGCACCATTTACACATCACTTTAGAAATGGGATTGCGACTTTACGGATGGCAGATGGGAAGCTAATACACATAAAAACTTCTGATTTTTATATTTATTATTTTCCCGCTTCTCAAGTTTCCCTTCCCAACTGCTACACCCAAAAACTGTGACAGCACCTACACTGACTGCATTCTACGTGTTGCCATTGAAAGTGGTCACAGCATCTGCTGTGTGGCACCGTCTTTACAAAAAAAAAAACAGCACAATGGCCTGTGATGTCTTATCATTGCTCAGCCAGGTGGTTAACTCTAGCATGGGAACCACCTACACTCACATAGATGTAGGCTTTTAAAGGGAGCAGAGAAGCACACACATTATCTGCCTTCCACTTTCGTTGCATACTTATATACTTCTACAGCAGGGGTTGTCAAGCATGCTGGTCCCAGGGAAACCCTGCTAAGCTCCATTAAGTGCCAAGAAACATCCACCCCTCTCCCCGCTTTCATGCAGACATTTTTCATTTGGCTCACGCGACATTCACGTGCAATACATTCAAAAGCAAGGGTATATAAAAATTTATTCACTGACATGCGACTGAACTGACTTTCCTTGCACCAACAAATCGATGAGAGGCTCAGACACACACAGGGCCAGCCGCTTGTCGGATG
This sequence comes from Rhipicephalus appendiculatus, assembly GCA_030522465.1. NCBI lineage: Eukaryota > Metazoa > Arthropoda > Arachnida > Ixodida > Ixodidae > Rhipicephalus > Rhipicephalus appendiculatus. The sequence goes on along the minus strand of JALIZH010010497.1, from coordinate 16,678 downwards.
ATGGATTCAGCCGATTCCTGTGCTTATTTTTCAGATAGGCTAGTGTCGAGAATGCCTGCTCACAAGCACAAGTTGTTGCAAATGGCAGCAGCATGTCCACTGCCTTATCTTCGGCACCTATCTTCAAACAGGAGAAATGCGCATGGGGGGTAATATGAGGCCTCCGAGATTCAAGTTCAGTAGTTGAACCACGCGGCCCGTCTTCGGTGTCTGGCTGGCTACAAGCTGCTGGCGGGATTTATTGCGCAGCTTGTGTGTTTCTGTTATTGCACTAAGATGTGCTTATTGACACTCGGGCGTGAGTAATGGAGGTTCCTTGAATCGATCGCACCTCGGGTTCGCCATCTAAGTGACTTGGAGAGTGCGTAACCAGGGAAAATTTATCAGAGGCTCGCGGAACCCCCCAGAAAGGGGCCTGCAGAACCCCTAGGTTCCGTGGAACCCACTTTGAAGAAAACCATGTTCTACAGGATTGATAGTGGGGATAGATGGTGCAATAACAAGCTCAATGGAGTGTGAAAAGACAAAGACAGAGGAAAAAGAAGGCACAAGAATGAGCATTGCCATATATTCCTGCCATCTGATTTATATTCCTACCATCTGACCAATAAACCAAATGGTTTATTGTCATATTGTCTTATTACTACAGTTTGATGCACAGTAAAATATATTTTCCAATACGAACAAATTGTCGTGTTTCCTAGAGTTTTCCTCACAGATATGACAACAGGGTTCTCCAGTATCCTTATCCAGACTTCTATACACAAGGCCCATACCTTCAAATGCCTTCCGATTGAAAACTGAGCTATAGTTGGTGTGAATTCATTTTAACAACACAACAGTGCTTTCTAGGCACAGAGAGCAGCTAGCCTGTCACGTCAGAGACGCAAGAGTTGTTCAACCATTGACACGGCACTGGGGTAAAGAGTTGGATAACTTGTCAGTACATGTGGCAGTTTGACACTGAGGGTACTGTGTGCAAGTCCAATGAAGGGGCCCTAGCCAAAAATGTTCCACCTCGTTTCAAGCATGTGTCGTGTGGTCCGATGACTTTCTATGTTTTTCTGTATAAAAATCTATTGACAGCCAGAATATGTCCCACGCACTTCTTGTCCCACATTTGCTTGTGAGCACCGAACAACCTTCAATGTCATACTTTCAAGTTTATTTGCTTGCTTACTCAATGCATATTTAGTGGATGCAAAAACACGAACCAAAGAGAGTCACAAGACTAAATTGAAAGGGACTTTGCTGAATGCAAATAGTACAACAACAAAACCAGAAGAAAGTCAAAGTGCTCACTCTGTTTGCTAGAAATCCCGGCCAGGGCTGCTGTGCTTGCACGACCACGATTCTTCTCCGCCAAGCTCTGTTGTCGCAGGAAATGGAAAATGTGCATACTTGAACTGGGAGCACTTGTAGTAATTTTTTAATGCAGCTAAACGTACAAAACCTTGAATATTTGAACCAACCCAACAAAAGGGCATGGCTGTAAATGCGTTGGAGGGTCGAGTACTGTGCAATATCAGTGTACGTTAAAGAACGCCAGGCGGCTAACATTTCCAGAGCTCTCCACTATGGTGTGAATCATCATCATATCGTGCCTTTGGCCCATAAAGCCCATGAAATTATTATTTTTATCGCTGTAAACAAACATAAGTTGATAAGAAGTGCTAAGTTTCCTCTAAATTTATTTTGTGAATGCTGTACAAACCCAAATGTGTTTTAATTTTCATATTAGACAGCACTAGTGAGGGCTGACACAGGGTGCACTATCCTCAGTACAAGCAAAAAATAAAGAAAGACATTGGAAATATGTTACATTGTATCAGTACACCTCATATATTTTTTTCATTCTTTTTTTTTTTTTTCAACATGGGGGTCAGATAAACCAACGTTGTTGTTTCTGGGATTCAACCAACCGATGTTACGGAGGAAAAAGTGATGATTTATGCGATAGTTGTGTAATAAGAAAATTATAAAATTAAGTATGACACATTGCACGATACAATAACATGGCTGTTTTGTTGTGTTGCACAAACAACATAAATGTCTGAGCTTTTTCTTTCTCCCATTTAACACAGGAGCCAGGGCACGGCGGCTCTTTGAAATCTCATAAAAGGCACCGAGTTTTCGTGAAATAAGAAAAAAGGTTAGGAATACCTGCTTCATCTTTAAAGGGAATACAAACAGAGGCAGACTGAGTTTAGACTGAATTATTTTTTCAAGACTCCATCTGGATTGATATCATAGAAAAGGGTTGATTACTAGTGGAAAATTGAGGTCACCGCTTGTCTTTTACTTATGTTAAATTTCCAGAGCAAATCTCAGCAATGACATGTCGCTTTGCCATCACGTATCTCGGACACTTTTTGTGTGTTTAAAACATTTTTGTGGAGAAAAACGCTTGCAAATATTTCTAGATTTGTGAGCAGTTCACTGCAGTCACTTACAACCTAAAGAAAAGGGAGCCGTTTACACTTGCCGTGTGAAGCTTAAGAAACAGCGAAGTGGTTGATCTTAGGGGCTTAACGTGGCCTTCTTGGCTCATGCTAGGTCGTTCCTTGGCATAGATAAAGACAAGTCGAACCACAGCCTGTCCCAGACCATGCAAGAATGTCCAAACTCCAGTGCCAGAACTAATGTGCATAGCTGACTGTGGCACCCCCTGGTAGAAGCACGGGCCTCTCGTCACTCGTACTCGCCTCGCGCCATGCCGAAAAACTCGGCGCGGTGGCTGTGCGGACTGTCTTCGTCGGTGGTCGTGGCTTATAAGTAACGGTGCAGAAGGTTTTTGCCAACAGCCGACGTTTTATCTCGAGCTTTAAGAGCTTCGCTCTTTAAAAAATTTGAGCTTCATGCACAGCCATCGCTGCACCTCATCGCTATCCCTCTTTTGCCCTGTTCATCTGGAAGTGAATTTTTGCTAGAAATTGCATAATAGAATGCGTTACAAATATTTGTGGAATTATTTGAGTAAACAAAGAGAAAACAATATTGTAGAGCATCCTTGCTGTATGGCCACTGTTGGGCCTGTAACATATATTAAGATGGATGGATGAACGGATGGAAGAATGGACGGACAGACACAGAAATGGATGAATGGATGGACGTAAGGAAGGCAGGAAAGATGAAAAGAGAGACGCGTGGATCTACTAGAGCAAACTCTGGTGCCACTGTCTATGGAAGTTGAAAGCTTGGCAGTGAAGTCAGTACGATGATTTGCCTAGACTTGGTCCTTCAGGCCTTCAAACAGATTTGTGACTTAAATTTGTAAGTGATTCATTTGCAAGCAACATATCGCATCTGTAAATGCAATAATCTGCTATACCGTAAGTACACAAGGCCCATCATCCTACCGCATTTGAAGAAAACTTCAATTGTTCAGAAATTCGGAAACGATAAAAGCATTTAAAAAGAATCGGTCATGAGAACATCAGAAGCTGCAAGCATGAAGATTAGACAAGTTTGTGTATGGCGCATGCTTCCCACGGTAGCTGAACAACCATAGGGCCCGATTTCTTTTTAGCAATTATTTTTAAATGCATAGAATACCCACCTTGAATTTGTTCAGTGATGCTGTGAGCAAGGACTTCTCCTCCTGGGCGAGCTGCAATCGCTCGTGCATGTACCTGAGGTAAAGAAAGTGGGGTGCAGAAGCCGTTTCACTGAAAATTTAGCTAGGACCATCCTGTTTCCCCAGCCACATGGAATTCTTAGGGTGTTTTAAAATGCAAAAATTTCTAATCGTACGGTAGTGGCAACCAGACATTATTCCAATGATTGATCCTTTCAGAACACTCTGGTGATGGTTGGAAAGTAAAGAAAAACGCACTTCACAGGGATGAGCAGGTCCAGGAATGGTAATCTAGATTTATTATCTGAGCTTGCAGTGAGTCCCCTATAGCTCCTTAAAGGGCGGGTAAACAGGCTTCGACTTTTTAACAGCGAAGCTGTGTTTGGTCGAGGCTTTCATGTCCGGGGACCATCGTAGATCGTAGTGGGATTTACTCAAAGAAAGTGGGCAAATCCCACTACGCGTATGTGCCACTCCTCCCACCACTCCCACAACTCACCACTCCTCCCACTTCATTCCCACTTCATTCCACTTCATTCAACCCCTATGCATGCCACCAGCTTCGCTGTTTCATCCGTGTCCGCCAAGCAGAGCTGGCTGAATTTTTAATTTTTTTTTTTACATCTCCCAAACAAACTGGACTACTGGTGCAACAAGCTCTCACATTTTATGGACATTTTATGCTATCGCATTTTATGAGTATTACAGCACTCCATGCTGTGCATGCAATCCATTTCAAAAAACAATTCCCGTGCCCCTCTCCGGCGCCTGTCCAATGCTTCTCATACGCAAAGTGATGTAATCTTGCCCATGGGCAGCTTTACGTGGCACCGACTCCGTCGATTAGTCCTTTGCACTACGAAACGGCACCTTGGCCATGAGGTGATGTGGTTTTGGCTGCACATTTGCCGCGCTTCTTCACTGCACTGCTAGGAGGGACCTTAGCTCCACTTTGACACGAGCGACACGTGGAGGAAGGTCGTTGGCTGCACGCCAATGATGTAACTGCTGACGTTGTGTTACATTGCCAAAGTGGGCGTAGCTATGACAGTGGGCTACACCAACCCCTCTCTGCTGCAGAAGAGGGGTGGAAAGGCTGAGCGACGAACTGAAACCAGCTGAAGCAAGTTCTTATATACCCTGTAAGTTCCTCATTACGGCACTTATCCACAAAATTCTTGCAACAGCACATTCATATCGTACAACTGTGCAGTTATCACTGCACAGTTGTCATAACTGTACAGTTATCACACAGCATTGCTCCAATATTGGTCGAGTTGTTTAACAGATCATTAAGTTCTAAAAAATTACCTAGTGAATGGAAAATGGCAAATGTAACTCCTATATTTAAAAGCGGCTCTCGTGACCTGGTGGGCAATTATAAACCGGTATCTTTGACATCTGTTTGTTGCAAAACATTGGAGCATATTATTTACTCTTCTCTCATTAAGCACCTTCAGAACAATAGATTTTTCATTCCGACCCAACATGGATTTCGTGCTGGGTTGTCTTGTGCCACTCAACTTACTGAATTTTTACATGAGGTTGCACTCGGATTTAGCAATAGCACTCAGATAGACGCTGTTTTTATTGATTTCAGAAAGGCGTTTGACGTAGTCCCGCATAGCTTACTTTTATATAAACTGTCATTTCTTGGCCTTCCCGATTCGCTTTATGGTTGGCTTAAAGACTATTTGTTCGAACGGCAGCAAAAAGTGGTACTGAATGGTGCGGCGTCACAAACGACTGATGTTTTATCGGGTGTGCCGCAGGGGTCGGTGCTTGGGCCACTGCTATTCCTCATTTTTATCAATGATCTCAGTGACGGTCTCATTTCAAATGTCAGACTATATGCAGATGATTGCGTTGTATATCATCCAGTACGATGTGCTGAGGATGCGAGTGTTTTGCAGTGTGATCTTGAAAAAATATGTTCTTGGTGTGACAAATGGAAAATGAATTTGAACATAGCAAAATGCTACCATGTACAATTTACTAACAAAAAGAACAAGGTGTCTAGTTCGTACTTTCTAAACAATGTATTAGTGCACTGTGTTAATGAGGTGAAATACCTGGGTGTCACTTTAACTGCTACATTGGACTGGACATCGCATATTGACAAGACATGTGCGAAAGCATGTCGCTTATTACACTTTTTTTCAAAGAAATTTCAAGTGCGCGCCCAAAGCGTTAAAGGAAACGTTTTACCTGACTAATATTAGGCCCATGTTGGAATACGCATGCGCAGCGTGGGACCCATTCACAAGTGTTCTTGAAGATAAGTTAGAACGAGTTCAGAAAAGAGCTGCAAGATTCGTCACGGGAAAGTACGATTACAAAATTCGAAGTTCACAAATAAGAGAAGAACTAGGATGGAAGTTACTTTCCACACGCAGAAAGATAATCAGGCTAAAACTTTTGCACAATATTTACAGCGGTAACACGGGGATCGACACAAACACATATATAAAACAGCCTCATTATCATTCTAAGAGACGCGACAATTCAAGAAAAATAAGGCCCTACCAATGTCGTATTAAGATTTTTAAGTTTTCGTTTTTCCCTCGAACAATTGAAGAATGGAATCTGCTTCCCGATGATATAGTATGTGCAGCAAACTTTTCTTCTGCCATAGAGAACTTCCTATGAATCTATTTAAATATTACAAGAAACGTCGGTACAATTGACTGTCTTGCGCATTTTTTTTTATTATTCTTATTACCGTATTGTCTCTTTTATTGTGATGTCTCTATGTGCTAGTATGTAGTTTTGATCTTGATGATTTGTGATTACAATATTATGTGTAATTGATTCCCTACGATAATGCCCAACTCGGGCGCTGTAGGTATATGTAATAAATAAATAAATAAATAAATAAATTGATCACACATTTTGGACTGCAGGGTTGTTTACTGAGGGCGTGCAGGCAGAAGAAGCATGGTACTAAGAAAATCTGTCTCCCATTACATACAACGCGCAGTCTAGAAGTACTTATTCATGAGTGACATTAAAATGAATAAAAACTAGATGTTGAGAAAAAACCGTAGCTAGGTCAACCACATGAGCCATTTGCACAGGCTCATTTTTATATGACTATTAAAATTGCAGGTTACTGCAATTTTAATAGCCCTCTTAACAAATGCAGTATCTCTTCCTGCATGAAATGTCTCTTTATGTACATTACCCTTGCAGCATCAATACTGAAACATTCTTTCATATGATGCATGCATTTTGACACAGCATTCTAGTTACACGAGAAAAAGCACTAGATGAATTAGCATATGTACATGAATAATGCCTAGCAATTTGTTACCTAAGATGCTGACGTGTCATTTGATTCTATCAAATCCCACACTAAACTTTTCCACGATCAGACTGCCTTGACAGGATGGCACTTAACTCTTTCCGTACCACGGGAAAAATAGGTGTTTCTTGTAGGTTACACTAGATCTTCTTTTCTGAAGGAACTACTGCACCGTAATATTTTATATAACACATCAACAAAAAGCATAATGAATAAACTTTTTACGCATATAAGTTTTATTAACAAGATGCATGTTATACGAGCGACATAAATTGCCAGATTCAAGATTACCACACAAAATTGCAGGAATTATGAGACATACAAAATGCACTGCCATCTAATAGGCACCATTCCTGAAAAATTCACTTTTTCATGAAAAAAAAATTTTCCCGATGAAAATCTTACTGTAAGCACTACAATTGGGCGTGTCATGCAGCAAAGCAGTTCTTTGATGTAAAGCATAGCGTAACGTTGCATTTCTTGCAGTAAACCAGTGGCGTAGCCAGGGGCTGGCACACCGAGCCTGTGCCCTTCCCGAAATTTTTTTTTCTCCCTGTGGCATACATAGCGCTAAATGACCATTTGCCTGTCCCCCCCCCCCCCCCTTCAGATCAAGGAGGTGCCCCCCCTGAAAAAAAATTTCTGCCTACGCCCCTGCAGTAAACACTTGTTTTCTGCTTGGTTATCTTGTCGCACTTGCATTTCTTACAGTTTCTATAAGCTTCCATCCTGGCAGGCTGGTGCTCGAATGCGAACTGAGACGGTCTGAAGCAGAAAGTGAAGCTTATCGATGTTCTGGGTTGGTTTGCATCGTGGTTGCTCTCAAAGTCCAATCAAAAAGCAGCATTTCCACGCCCATATTCTAGAATGTTCCTTCACTGAACGCTTCACTTTGACTTGAGAAAGTCGATGGGAGTGGTGTCTCTAAGCAGAACAAGTTCACTGCATATCAGCGATAATCTGCAGCGATTCTTGAGAGGCATGGCATGATTTTCGGTCGAGCAGTGGCGCTGTGCTCAACTTGGTCAAGTGAAGGACGAAATTCAAGTTGAAGCTTGTTTGAGAATGCAGCGGTCAGACTCAATGCTGCTCGTTAAATGAATAAGATCAGCCTCAAACACGCTGCAGTGCTGACATCTGTAACCTTTCAAAGCGCACGCGCGCCGCATCTGGCAGCAGCCATTTTTTGATTTCCACTTAGACCCCTGCACCACTTTGGAGAGCATTCAAAAATCAAGGCCACGGGGGGAAAAAAAAGCAAACTACATAAAAACGAAAACTATTGTGCTTTATCACGACGGATGGCTCAGTGTGTCCGTGAACGGCGTGGGAGGTCTCGATAGCGTCAGTTCAAACCATTGATAGTGGGCTATCGATGCCCTATCAGCGTGGTATGGAAAGAGTTAAAATCAGTGACTGCTGTCAACTGCTGCTATAATGAAAGCAGTGCCAACGCTCATAATACTGTAATAATCTTCACTACCACAGAAAAAAATGTGCACCTGTTCTCCATGAGCAAGGCGTCAACGTCGAGTGGCACGTAGTCGGCACCTCCGCGCAATGCATGATTGAGCTGCAGGTTGAGTCGGTCCACCTTGTGCCGGTATGCATCTCCTGTCCGCACCAGTTCCTCCTTCTCGTCCAGCACTGCCTGCAGGTCGCACTCCAACATCGAGCACTGCGAGGATCACCAAGAGGGAGGGCAGACCATATAATTATACATTAGCATAATTAATGTGGATATAAATATAACAGAAGCCCTTCAAATATGTTTCTCACAGGACCTTAGAAAAAAAAAAAAAAAAAGAAACAAAAACAATGCAGTAGCTGGGAGACGTAATGTGAACGTTCTGTTTCAATCAGGAGAATGTGCTGCTAAACAATCAAATCGGTGCATTGCACACAGCTCTGCCTTGAAATAATTTATCCGCCAGTTTATGGTTTAAAGGGAGATTAAGACACTAAAGTGAAACATTGAATAGGTTTAGATCGATAAACTGCACTCTGAAAACACTAATTACGTTCATTTCACCATCATAGCTTAGAAGAAAAAACAACGTCAAAGTTTTATTTTTAAATATCATGCCGAAATCCGCGCGTGATGTCACAGATTTCAAAGTGTACTTTTTGTATTTTGGCGACATTAGCTGAACAAAATTCCTTAAAACTTGGCATGTTGAATCTCTGGCCCCCACAGAGGACAATCTACTTTACTTATACCGACTAGAAACTCATAGGCCCAGCGGATGCCATCAAAATTTATGATGTCACGGTGATTGGTGCAGGAATTTCAATGTGGTGCTGCCACCCACATTTTCACATTTTCTTTTCGTGCATTTTTTCATTTACCAAGCACCTTCTTGCAGCAAGCACAGCGATTTTGGTATTGTGAAAGAGTAATTTACAAATACAAGACCATAGGTCGGCAAACTCACTAATGAGTCGACTCACTCAGACTCACTCGGACTCAGATCGAGGCGTGAGTCTGAGTCTGAGTGAGCCCGAGTGAATAATAGTTCGGTGAGTTTGAGTCCAAGTGAGTCCGGCAGAAGAAAATTTTGGTGAGTCAGAGTACGAGTGAGTCCTAAGCGCAAAATATATTTCATGAGTCTCAGTGAGCTCCAAATTTTTTGCTCACCTATGGTCCTATCTACACAAATTCGTCAATAATATCGGCCTTACGTTGGCTCTCGTTTATATACTAACCTCTACTCACGCATACTTAAACGCACTAACGTTCACACAAAGGCTCAATATTTATTTACCACAGGCGTGCACTCCTGACGGGACGAACTATTTCACGGGAAGTTGATAAAAATACATCATGCGAGTCATCTCTTTCAACAGAAATGCCCTTACTAGATTGCAAACAACGAGAACTCAAATTTCAAGGTATGAGATCAAAAGGTGCCAAGTTGTGTACCAAATACCCTAGATGTTGGTGTTAAAGGGGCCCTGCAACACTTTTCCAAGTAGCCATGGAATGGATTCACTAAAGGAGCTTATTGCCTCACGAATTCATTGCCGCAAAAATTTTTGGAATCCGTCCAGTACGAGTGGAGTTACAAAGATTTCTCGCACGCTGCAATTGCATTCTCTCTTCTCTCGTCCCGTCGAAAGCGCTGGAAGCTAAGCAGGGAGGGATGGCACGGGGAAAGAAAATACGTCACGCGCGCCTCGTGATCTTGAGCGCCTTTTCTCTTTCTTTTTTTGTTCGAATACGCGAATTTTCATTGCAATCGCGCGCGCGCGTGGACAAGTCGCGGCCTCTCGCGGCGGCCTCTGTAACTACCGAGCACGCCATGCTCAAATCAGCCAATGGCTGATACAAAAAAATCTCTCGTCGGTGACGAGTGATTTTTGGGTACGCAACGTCATTTGTCGAGAGAAGAAAAAGCAATTTCTGGCTGACTTTGAGAATTTATTGTGAATTCCACGCCGCGTGCTGCGCTGTAATATTTGGCTCGCGTGTTCTCGAGAGCCTGGACTACCGATCGGCAGCGTTTTCTGAGCATGCTCAAAAAGTGTTGCAGGGCCCCTTTAAAGAACATTGACACCATGGTTTAAAAATCTAAGTAAACGCTCACGGACTCATGAGTGGACTCACTCAGACTCGGGTCGAGTCGTGAGTCTGAGTCTGAGTGAGCCCGCGTGAGTAATAGTTCGCTGAGCTTGAGTCCGAGTGAGTCCAGTTGGAAAAAAAATTTTAGTGAGTCTGAGTCTGAGTGAGTCCGAGTCAGAAAAATTTTGATGAGTCTGAGTTCGAGTGAGTGCTTAGCTCAAAATATGTGTCGGGAGTGAATCTGAGTGAGCTCCACATTTTTTGCCGACCTATGTACAAGACAAATAGTTTTTCTCTTTAGTGTCTCTTAAAAGAAGTCCTTGATGGAAGCCTAGCATTTCTATCGTGCCTCTGCCAATACCAGACCGTTTTTGAACACTTAGATGGCCTTGCAGTAGTCTACACTGCCAAACACATTGATGTAACTCTTCAGCACATCCAGCACAGAAACAGTTAGCAACGTATCAGGCAGAAACATTGAGAACAATGCGTGATAATGGAATTCTAAAACACAGGAGTCTGTAGATTCTTATCTGGGACCAAAAGCAAGAAGCATTATAAGTGGGGTTCTACTGTACATCTAAAATATAATTCTCGCCAGCATCATTGCGCAACAGATTTGTAAACGTTACAGAAAATACAGTGATGTGATTGACTGAATCCACTTCGGCACAGCTCTTGGAGCTGCTAAAACCTTCACTCTGGTGCAGCAAATCAGCCTTCTGGAGCAGTTGCCTGTCAAAGATTTACGAAAACAACTTTTAAAGTCGCTAAGCGGGAACAGTTTTATCATTTCTAACAAAATAAACTATGCACACGTAAATACATATTTATATATAATATCCCAAAAAGAGCAATTGACTCACAGCTCCTCGCATTTCTGCGGAAAGCCGCAAATTCATGTAATCCGCGACATCAGGCTGCCTGACATTTTCTCAGAATACACTTCTCATTTGTTATTCAGTACGGCTTTCCCTGATGCTTCAAAGCAGCGTAAATTTTTCTCAGTGTAAATTCTTTTTACTACCGAAAATGACTATTGCGATGACGCCTGTGCTTTCAATGCAACATTGGCGTTCGATCTGCGTGGTGAGGCATACGCTGTCGCCCTTTATAGACAGACTCATTAGGCTTCGGTTCATTGACGGTTAATAAAATAAAGGGTTTAATAAATAAGTCGTACATTGGGGCCTGAAGATATTTGCGAGAATAAGAGTTTTAGCATTTCATTTAGACAAGTTTTTTTACTTCAAGTTCCGCCGAAGTCAAGATGCAGCACCAATACACTGGAAAATGCGTCACCGTGCTTTCCCAGCGAAATCTTACAGGCCACTGCAGCGGCTGCAATTATTGATAAATCCCGACTGTTGCATTGTATTAAGACTTAAGTGCCCTACATGAAATCTTTTGGAAGTCAGAACAAATAGCACTAACCATATATTTGGTAAAATAACCTAACTAAAGCAAAACGTTCGAAGTACATACACGTAAGGCTTAGCATAATTCATGCAGTCAATCTTCATATAAAACACTGGTGCCTCAAAAAGACGTGTAATTTCACTGATTATTAGATATCTCCTGACTCCCCAAGATTCAGTAAATATTTTTATCTGACTTGACGATATATTTCGCGGTATATAGACGTCTTCACAGGAGAGAAAAAAACAGCTCCATTCTGGGCTGGGGCACGGTAGTATACAGGCTGACGTCGCTGCCTCTGCAGTACACTTCTGGGGGGCTCACGCCTATTTACCACAGACCAGGGGGTATTATGGCGGCACACAAGTTGCCTTCTGTGAAAAGGTCTACAGTTGGTACTTTTTAACAGTGTCCCTTTCCACTCTCCTAGCCAAAAAGCTTGACATACTGAATTAACTGCTGAATTGAGTTTATAGTCATGCAGTGTATAGTTGCATATATGAACTTCCCATTTTCATCAGGACAATTATTTTACTGCAAGCCTCCCACAATACATGGCAACTGCAGCTTCCGCCCTCCCCGCAGCGTTGCTGTCTGGGCCAGTACATCAAGGTCTCGTACAACCTCAATAAAACTTCGGTTGGGCCTAGTTGGTGCATAGCATTTAAGGTGAAAACTTTAGCGCAAACAAGACAGACCACAAAGGATAGAAGAGACGAGCACTGGCGCTTACTAACAACTGCTTTATTCTTCTCGCAACAATGCATATAAATGCCACAGCCACGGAGCTTGCATGCGCATGCGTAACAAGACGTATTGCATACGTAAAAACGGATTTCTAACGAAGATGCGCAGGCATGAATTCATATTCGGAAGGGTACAAAGATATAGATGAACCACTAATACAATCAGCTCCCTTTTTCTTGATGTGGTGTGCTTCCAAGGCGAGCCGCGCATGTTCATTGTTGCTTCTGCCCAGAATCATCGTCTCGCGAAATCGCGGAGCACAGCGGTAGCAGGAGTTAAGATGAGCAACAAGATGTGCTCCTTTGTCAACATTGTTGTTTACTTTTTGAGCATGTTCTCTAAATGAGCGACTCATCCTGTCCTTCACGTGTATGTTTCCTGTCGCGCCTATTTTTTTTAAGTATCCTATTAGCACCCTTTAGTTATCAAAACACCCACAATGGCATGGCCATAGACTAAAGAATCAAACATTTTCATAAAAAAAAATGTTCATAACTCTAGATGAAACGCTCATAACATTATAGAACGAGCCTGAATTCTAAAGCATTAATAAAAACACAGGCGTTAAGCAGGCAGGGTTATCTCAACATACCTCAACTAACATCCAGCTAAAGTACACTGTCTAGCTATTTCTAATACATTTTGCATACTATTAAGCGTGCAAGACCGCAACAATGTTTCTGAGCACTTTAAAGTTTTCTTATCTTGCTCGCCTCACGGTTGCCTGACGATGATGGGGTAAGTAAGCCAGTCGTGTCCCTTGTGAGTCACTGCCAACAACGTAGCTGCACTCTTCCACAGTTCAGCTATTGTTTTTAACTTAAAGGTGCAACGGCCAGAATTCATTATGCCACAAGAATTTATAGCTTCAGCTTTTTTCCCCATGTCAGTATTAGGTCATCACCTCCTCAGATAACGGTTTTCAAATCTTGCATTAGGATTAATCGTCTTGTTCTCTCAGAATGTTGATAAGCGTAATTTTCGTGATTAGGATACTTATCTCGGCATTACTTTGAGCCATTTTAAAAGGCGTTTCTGCATGGTAAAAACAAATTTTTTTTAAATGAAAGTAATCAATGTCATGCTATTTCCAGCAAGTTACATAGCAAGGCCCCAGTTATCTCAGGAGAGTACTTTGCAAAGTTTGTCCTGGTCTAGAATTCACACTGAGGACTACTGCAATACAATTTTTTTTTTAATTTACTTTCTTTTACCATGCCAGCTTCCACAAAACTGCAGTTTTGTACCGAATCACTTAGTTGTAGGGATGAACAAATAGGTAATTTGAGGTTCAAAGGGATTCAAAGTGAATAGTGATTTGGTTGAATAATCTTGAATCGAATAGTTTAAATAGTATATGCGACCAGTGGCGTACCAACTCTTTCGCGAGTGGGGGGGGCAAACCTACCTCACTGCCGGCCGCGATATATATATATATATATATATATATATATATATATATACATATATATATATATATATATATATATATATATATATTTCTTTCTCTCGATATATGTATATCACGGAGGGAGAACTTGATCGACAATCACACTTAGATGTAAATTTTCATACACAGAGCATCTGTTAAATAGTGTTTAATAATATTATGAAAAAAGGACTGTCAGTTTTAAGCAGCATGCACTGGGACAACAACACATATATGCTTTTTATGCTTTACCTCACAACTTTCCGCATGAATACAATTATGTCGATGGCGGCCTCCTCAGTAGTATATATTTGTCTCATTCAATGAAATTTTGTGAATGACTAAAAGCAGATCACTAAGAATTGAGTTTTTAAATACGAAACAATCCTTGGGGAACCAAAGGTACTTTAACCGTTTCTATTTACTTAACTACCTATCTGGCCCCCTACGTCTGGGTGATCTCGTAGTTGCCTCATCGTAGTTGTCACATGCCGCGGGATGGCGACCTTAGCCCATTTTTTGCGTCCCATAGGCGACGCTCATCTTGCTATCACGCCTCCTTCTCTGATTTTGCTCTGGCCGTTCACCTCTACAGATACCACAATGGTTTGTTTAATAAATTGATCATGGACGTTAGTCGTCGGGATAGAGATGTACCACCAAGCGTCAACGAGGGTGCATCCACGTTGGACGGTGCGATAGCGCCAAACACCAAAACATACCTTGGGCAAACCCTCCTATATCAATGTACAGTAAACATTCAATTACCTCTGCAAAGGCTTGTTTTACTTTTGTGCTATACTGATTCCTATGATGGAGGGATCAACCGTGTTTTTCTAATTAATGATTGTAGTTATATTTTTTCAGAATAAGTATTAGATTTTCTTGCATATATTCAGGCTTGTGTGTATTATAATTTGCCTACTTTGCTTATAGTCCAAACAGTGTTTATGGTGCGTGCTTATTAACATTGTTACTATTTTTATATTACTCTTATCAACTTGTCAACCCGTTTCTTAAGAAATCGTCGAATTTGTGGTGTTAGGAGCGTAGCACATTCTAAAGAACTTCGTAGTACAACTGAAATTTTTCTTGGAACGAAAAAAAAAAAAAAAAGGCGGGCGATTATAACGTTAAACTATACCTCTTTGCTTCGTTCTGAAATGGTCGATAGCTGCGTATGATTGGTCAAAACCTTCTGGGTTATGCACGCAGCACCAGCTCGTTACGCGAGGCAACAAATGGCGCGAAAATGATCCATCGCGTAATGACCACTTATGCACGACCATGCAAAAAATAAGAGAATGAAGTATTTTCAATACGGCATATTGTTGGCCATTAGATCTTCGGCATTTAAAATTTTCTGTGTACCGTAAAATCGCCTGCTTGTTACATGACGTCAGGAATCTGTGATATGTCGTGCTGTTCATTACAACTTATGCCCATGAAACAGCGCATTCACGGGCTGAACAATACCTAAAACTTTTTGGAATAGCCTGAGAGCGTCTCCTTTTAAACGCAATTCAAGCAGGCTGGTCGCCGATCACATTAGCAGCGGCTACTTATAGCAGCTGGCGAGGTGGATTCATATGAGTATAATGAACATATTCGCTTGAATCATAACGACGTTTAGCTGTTTGTGCACGTATACAAATTTTTGAACTCATCGTAGCTGAGAGACAAAGGGAGAGAGAGAAATAAGCAGCGCTGCGCGTACGTGCTTCTTTTCCGTCCGAGTTGTATTTTTGAGCTGTAAAAGTCAATTCATGTTGAATGACAACCAACTAGCCCGACTCCTAATTAAGCCTCCTTAGTGCAAAAAACCACGGACCTTCACCATCTCCCTGGTCCGGTTGATCAAGTGGCGGGGCAAGCTTAAAAGCCCAGCTTCCCACTGTGCTCGAGTCCACTGCTTTATTCATCGCCACTTTGCAAGCTGCCGTCATCGCTCCAAACTACCATAAGCAAGGCTGATCAGGTTGATCGGAGACTAAAGCGGAAACCTTTTTTCGCGCTTCCGGTACAACAAAACTAAAACAATAAAAAAGCTTCGTCACACTGATCGGCTCACAGCAGCTTCGACAGAGCAGCGGTGATGCTATTCCTTTTCGATGAAAGAAAATGATTTTCCTGAAGCAGAAAGTGCTTTGACCGGTCTATAAAAAGTTTGCTCGTTCTCATCCGAATGCCATCGTCAATGATTTAAATTTTAGGCCAGGCACAGCAGAATGAAAGCATGAACAAGTGATCTAATGTTAAAGGGCCTCTGCTCAGTGCTAGCCTGCTATGGAATGCTACAGCACAAGCCGCGAAAGCGTCGCATAGGCAGCCAGTACCGCAAAGAGCCTACAAGGAAAATCGTGACAACAGAAATGGAGGAAAATGTTGTAACATTCCCTCGTACCATTCCCATTCCCTCGTAACATTCCCATTCCCTCGTAACAATATAATTGAGTTATTACTGTGGTGAAGGAAAACTTCGCCTTAGTTGCTGGTTTCCCAGCGTGCAGCCAACAGTGGCCACTGTCGGCAGTGGGGGGGCTCAGCCCCTAACTTTCTCAGTGGGGGGGGGCTCGCGCCCCCCTTGCCCCCCCGGCTGATACGCCTATGTATGCGACACATAAAGAAAAATGAGCATTT